>JANAVB010026000.1:3313560-3520684 GCA_029216955.1 Iris pallida
TAAATGAATGCATCTATTCTAGAGGAAAGGAAATTAGAAGGTTTAGAGGGCTCTTACCAATTGGGAGTTGGAATCCCAATGAAAAGTTTATAGATCTAGATCTCTGTCATGCCCCGCTCCCATAGGAGCAATCGTCCTCACTAAGGCGTGATGCCGTACGGGCCTAGGTTATGCCCGTGCAAGGCTAATCCCAGAAACGGCCGATTTGAGCTAGGCCACAGAGTCGCACAGAGTGTCTCCATTTGCAGCAGAAAGTAAATGAACACAAGTTGAAATGAATTCAAAACTCTTTATTGATTTTCAAAAAGTTTACAAGCGGCGCTAGGCCGAGTTTACAAGTCTCTCAAGCTCTCTCTCTGTAAAACATAAAAGGCGTGCCAAGTGGCTTACAACATGGAATAATTCATGGCGATGTTCCGATACATTATGTCCTGTATACGGTGCTTCAGCTCCTTGCAACGCTCCAAGGCTCCAGAGTTAGCTCCGCGCCTTAGCACGTTCGAGAAAAGCTCCGCACCCGATGACGTCTCCTGCTTCCTGCAAGCAATCTACGGGGTTATCAGTACATTATTATGCACTGGTGGAGGGGCTAGCTCGCCCACAATGCTATCATTACCAAACACGTTCTATTTACTTTTGTGCACCGTCTATCATTCATTGTCTTTCTAATCTTGCCTTAGGATCAGTTTTATGGCATACTTCATAACCTATCCCGTGTTGCCAAATTCAAGTGTGTGCATGGAAATACATGTACGACTTACCTATACTTACCGTCCGGCCTTCCCTGTCCAAAGTAAACCAAGTTAGTCAACAATTCATATAAACTTTCAATGTCAAGTGCGTGTCCCTGCCTCAGGTTCTAGCACATTGTAGGCACGTTCTCTAACTCATTTGCATGAAGTACTCTTTATCATTTGGTGTGTTACATTTCGAGCATGTTCAGAAGGCGCTTTATTTAGTTAACTTAGACTACTTTGTTTCAATGCAAGGACTTACACGTGGATTTCCACCAGCAAAGCCCACTTAGTCTATATGTACCGGTCGCTGGCATCACAAGCTATTTTGGACATATTCTCTTTGGCATTCTCACCTATCGAAGCGTGATGGCTGGTACACTTTGATAGTCTCTTGAAATGCCTAGCATTACGTCTCTTTGAGTGGCCGAGCCCCCACCCAAGTAGCCCGTAAGCCCCTTTTTAATTCTGTCTAGGCCAGCCACGATATACCTCCCCCTCGATCGTGCCACGGAATCCCTTCTTCTTCACGGCCACGGTATTCCCTCCTCGTCCGTGCCGATTGTCCACGACCATTTCGTATTGACTTGTCATTTAACTTAACGGCTGTCTTTGAGCCATAGGCTGTCTCTGAGACATAATGCGTTATCGACTAGGTTGGCATCCGTGCAGCGCGGGTAGCGAGCCCTGTTGCACGTGCCCGTCATACATGTCGCTAACCATTCTTTCCTTTCTTATCTTTTATTCACTCTTTCATTTATTTCTTTCACTTGTTCGTACATTCATTCATTCTTCCCATATTCATTCATTTAATCATTCGTTAATTCATTCATTCACTTATTCGTTCATTCATTCACTTATTCATTCATTCATTCATTATGCAACTCCCCGTACGGAAGTCGCCTTGGCGACCCATCAGTCCTGAAGTCTTCCAATGTTGCTATACTCTACTCGGAACGACTATATCGATAGTCTTCTATTTTTTTGTTGTAAACCGTTTATTGTTTCATTGTTGAACGCATATGAAACTTGAATGTAAGCTTGTGCCTTAGCACGAGCGTAGAGCGCGGTACGAGAGTTCTCACATTTTTTATATTCTTTTCCATATTCTATACAAGCATACAAGATGGGATTATTCCCTTAGCTAGGTGCGTTGAGTCATTTATTAGCATGCGTGGTGTTATCGCCTAGCGATTCTAGCAGTGTCCGTATTGTTATGTGTCTAGGCTAAGCAAAGACGGGTTCATCGGAGCCACCCACCTTAGCGATGTTTACATCGGCCGAGCGATACTCCGAGCGCGCCTTTGAAAGTCTATGTCTGGATTCCTCTTGACGGGCCAATGTAAGCCTTGCATCGATTCTTCATCAGGTCGATACCAACTCTTCGGGTCGACGGCTCATTTGAGTCATTGCACTTGCCGCTTGAATCGGCGTTCCGCTAGGGCGGAGCGGGTCATTACATAATACAACACTCAAAACAAGTCTCGTCCTTGAGACTTCCTGAGTGTAGGTCATCCTACCATTCCTTAACTCATGTCGTCGTGTTTCTTAGACAATTCTATTGAACGGCTCTATCGTTCGATGGCATTGAACCATACTCGATACCTTTCTAAGTTCCGTGTCGCATACGTTTGGTCGATTTTATTGAATAACTTTTTATTCATACTTATTCAATTCAAGTGTTTCTTCGTCTTGGTTGCTATTTCTTCGTGTCATGGGACTGAAATGGTCGCACGAGGCACGTTGTAATTCGTTAAATACAAGGGTCGTAGGCTGAGGCAAACTCACTTTCGTTTATCTTGGTCATCGAGATGACCCGATTCGCTTCTCAAGCGTTCTTGTCCACGAAATCAGTATGATTTCTTCTTAGCGGGGTCGACCAAGTCTAAGTAATTTCTGTTCGATTCAAGACCAAGTATTGTACTATCATCGAGTATATCTTCCTATCAATGGTTCAATTCGTTATATCAACTTTTACTTGCACGATATCGATTCCATATCATTCACTTGTTTAGGGCCAATCTCGTTGTCGTTCACGCACACTCCGCTCACACGTTTCTTTGATTCCGAGCCACGCTCGTACTAGTATCATTCCTTTCTTTTAACACGATCTCAATCCCCAATACTTTCCATTCCTCAAGTCTCGTTTGGAATTCAATATGCCACTTGGTTGGATCGTGTACGCATTCCAGGCGTCCCCAAAATACATACATTCACCAAACCGTATGATAAAGAATTCATCATTCTCACTCGAGTCGCATCGTGCACATACTCCGACGTCCCTGAAATATATGCATGTCAGCCGAATCTCATGAGGGGTATTCCTATATTCGTGATTCACACTATCCATCCATGCCAATCCTCAATATCAATCTTTCGATTGCTAACTATTGAAACAGGTGCGTCTCGCCTAACCGCTAGGCCATTTTTCAAGGCTAAGTCAATGTCAGGATTGGAATCATAGTTCCCCAACAATAATGCCAACACTAACCCCAATCCTAGGGTCAAACCAAAGTTGGTAGTACGGGGTTTTCTACCCGAGCTCGCGTCACTCAGATTTTTAAACATCGAGCATGATCGCCTAATTCGAATCAAGGCATTCGTCGCGCAGCGCAACAAATTCGAATCCGTTCAAATCACCAATTCGACATACTTCACATATCCATTTTAACCAATTCATGTATTCGATCACGAGTTTATCTAGCTTTGACAATATATTGTGCCCCAATCTTGCACGAGTCCGATTATCCATGGTGGTTCATGAATCACCATACAACGCTCCCGCGGAATAATCATTCTCATCGGGGCGTAACTCTTGCTTGCGTCTAAACTAATTCATTCTCGATACGCGGATTAGACCTACGCAATCCTCAAATTTACCCTTCACGCATGCTAAGTCATTCTCGAGTCCACATTCGCGTCAAACCATAAGTCGATGTATCAAATTTGCCATGCCATGCAAGTTCGATCACCCCCGCTGGATGAATCACCATACCAGCGCTCGTGCGGAGTGATCGCCCTAATCGGCGTGACGCATGTGCGAGGCTGGAGTTGCGCTCGCATAAGACAAGAACGTCAATATTGTGGTTATCGTCGAAGCAAATCCAAACATTTTATTTTCCTCCAAGCCAAGATCTCTATTCGATAGTCCGAACGTCATTCATTCAACCAGAAGATCCTCGAGCCAAGTTTATCTTTCCTTCGACACATTTCAACATTCCAAGTATAGCATCCATCGGAACAATGACATTTGCACGATCGTCATTCGTCTAGTCAGAGTACCCCCGAGTTAACGCATATCGATCTTTGATACGCTCCAATACCATCGATGATATGCGTAACCTGACGATCTTCCTTTGCAACCAATTTTGAGTCGTGCGACTGATGCTATTGTCCGAACTGGATATACCATAATTCCCTACGATTCTATCCAAGATCAAGTTCAATCGCTAGTCCTCAATAGTTTCAATATCGTTGTCCAAAACTCAAGTCACATTTTATTTGACCTAATCCGAAATCACAAGTGCTATCCTCTAGCTTTCTTGATCAAGACATACATTTTTATTCATCATTCCGAGTCATTTTTTAACTTGCGTTACCCATTAACAAGTTATCCGAACGACATCTCGTTCGGGACATTCGAAGTCACGACCAACTAAGCGTGACGCGTTCTAAGGCTTTTCGCGATCGCATCGCCTCGCCGATATACTCGCCGTTACTCGTAATCCTCAATCTTGCTCGAATGAATTCTAAGAAAATCCATAAACCACTCGAATTTGAGCCATTCTATTTAATCCACAATCACATTCGTGTCATTTGCTAAGACATATTTTGGATTCGTTCGACGAATCTCTAGCGTAATCGCTCATGTCGTATCGACGCACTAAGTCGTTCGCACTATTCCTCAAAATCAAAATTAATCTTCCGTCCATGCCTAAGCGTCAGTTTGATAGCATTCCTATCGATATATACTCTAAGTGTAGCTTCGTTCCTGACCGAGCGGTACTTGATATCGCTCGCAACTCGATTGCACCAAAAATTCGAGGTGCGCGACACGCGGCACAACTTATCCAAAAGGCCGTGTGTATAGCTATCCCGTGCGGACTATATTCAAGTTTGCACGCTCACCTATTCTTGTTCGAGCGATAATCGATCTCGCTCGTAACTCGTTTGCACCAAAAGGTCTAGGTGCACGATACTCCGCACAACTTAGCCAAAAGGCTGCGTGCATAACCATCCCATTCGAACTATACTTTAGTCTCGCGTACTCGTTCGCTATTGTCAGTGTAAGGTTATTCAAGCACGCTTTGCGTTTGCTAACTTCTAGCATTAGTTTTCTTTCAACTCAAGTCCGTCGTAGTCTGGCACAAAGGCCTTCGCCTATCGATTCCGTTCAACCGAGTACTTGTACGAGCTTTTGAAAATATTAGACTTATTATATGGAACATCCCAAGACACAACGAGAGAGAGAGTATACTTATTTTGTTTCAACAAGATTTCAAAACGGAGAGAATCGAAAAGAAGTCCAAGGACATAAAGCTGTGCTCTGATACCAATCTGTCATGCTCCGCTCTCGTAGGAGCGATCGTCCTCGTTAAGGCGTGATGCTGCACGGGTCTAGGTTACACCCGTACAAGGCTAATCCCAGAAACGGCCGATTTGAGCTAGGCCATAGAGTCGCACAGAGTGTCCCCATTTGTAGCGGAAAGTAAATGAACACAAGTTGAAGCGAATTCAAAACTCTTTATTAATTTTCAAGAAGTTTACAAGCGGTGCTAGGCCGAGTTTACAAGTCTCTCAAGCTCTCTCTCTGTGAAACATAAAAGGCGTGCCAAGTGGATTACAACATAGAATGATTCATGGCGATGTTCCGATACATTATGTCCTGTATACGGTGATTCAGCTCCTTGTAACGCTTCAAGGCTCCAGAGTTAGCTCCGCGCCTTAGCACGTTCGAGAAAAGCTCCGCACCCGACGACGTCTCCTGCTTCTTGCAAGCAATCTGTGGGGTTATCAGTACATTATTATGCACTAGTGGGGAGGCTAGCTCGCCCACAATGCTATCATTATCAAACACGTTCTATTTACTTTTGTGCACCGTCTATCATTCATTGTCTTTTTAATCTTGTCTTAGGATCAGTTTTATGGCATATTTTATAACCTATCCCGTGTTGCCAAATTCAAGTGTGTGCATGGAAATGCATGTACGACTTACCTATACTTACCGTCCGGCCTTCCCTTTCCAAAGTAAACCAAGTTAGTCAACAATTCATATAAACTTTCAATGTCAAGTGCGTGTCCCTGCCTCAGGTTCTAGCATGTCGTAGGCACGTTCTCTAACTCATTTACATGAAGTACTCTTTATCATTTGGTGTGTTACATTTTGAGCATGTTCAGAAGGTGCTTTATTTAGTTAACTTAGACTACTTTGTTTCAATGCAAGGACTTGCACGTGGATTGCCACCAGCAAGCCCACTTAGTCTATATGCACCGGTCGCTGGCATCATAAGCCATTTTGGACATATTCTCTTTGGCATTCTCACATATCGAAGCGTGATGGATGCTACACCTTGATAGTCTCTTGAAATGCCTGGCATTACGTCTCTATGAGTGGCCGAGCCCCCATCCAAGTAGCTCGTAAGCCCCTTTTTGATTTCACCTAGGCCGGCCACGATATACCTCCCCCTCGATCGTGCCGCGAAATCCTTTCTTCTTCACAGCCACGGTATTCCCCCCTCGCCCGTGTCGATTATCCACGACCATTTTGTATTGACTTGTCATTTAACTTAACGGCTGTCTTTGAGCAATAGGCTGTCTCTGAGCCATAATGCGTTATCGACCAGGTTGGCGTCCGTGCAGCGCGGGTAGCGAGCCCCGTTGCACGTGCCCGTCATACCTGTCGCTAACCATTCTTTTCTTTCTTATCTTTTATTCACTCTTTAATTTCTTTCTTTCACTTGTTCGTACATTCATTCATTCTTTCCGTATTCATTCATTCATTCATTCATTCGTTCATTCATTCATTCATTCATTCATTCAGTTATTCGTTCATTCATTCATTCATTCATTATGCCACTCCCCGTACGGGAGTCGCCTTGGCGACCCATCGGTCCCGAAGTCTTCCAATGTTGCTATACTCTACTCGGAACGACTATGTCGATAGTCTTTCGTTTCTTTGTTGTAAACCGTTTATTGTTTCATTGTTGAACGCATAGAAAACTTGAATGTAAGCTTGTGCCTTAGTACGAGCGTAGAGCGCGGTGCGATAGTTCTCACATTTTTCATATTCTATACAAGCATACAAGATAGGATTATTCCCTTAGCTAGGTGCGTTGAGTCATTTATTAGCATGTGCGGTGTTATCTCCTAGCGATTCTAGCAATAGTGTACGTATTGTTATGTATCTAGGCTAAGCAAAGACGGGTTCATCGGAGCCACCCACCTTAGCGATGTTCGCATCGGCCGAGTGATACTCCGAGCGCGCCTTTGAAAGTCTAAGTCTGGATTCCTCTTGACGGGCCAATGTAAGTCTTGTATCGATTCTTCATCAGGTATATTCTAGAGGAATGGAAATTAGAAGGTTTAGAGGGCTCTTACCAACTGGGAGTTGGAATCCCAATAAAAGTTTATAGATCTAGATCTCCACCAAGCTCCAATAGCCAAATTACTCAAAATGCTCCCAAGCTAGGCAATAGAGGCTTTCTCTCTTCAAGGGGAAAAGTTTGCAATTGATTTGAGAGAATTTGGACTCAATTTGGGAGATGGAAAAAATTTGGGGAAGAACACAAATTAGGGCTAGAGGTTTCAATGAAAGGGGAAAGAAGAAGGATGTTAGCTATTAATAGCAATGGAGGAGAGACCTAGGGGCCAACAACATGGTGTTCCTAGGGTTTGGGTTTGGATAAAAGTGACTAAGTGTCTTTTCTATTTGTCATGACAAGCCCCTTTGGTAAAGGTCCAAACTAACTTATTGTTTTAAGTCAAAAATAGGTTTTAAATGGTTTCTAGTTAGCTTAGAGTCTAACTAACTAACAAAAAATGAATTTAAGGTTTGTCTAATCTCACTAACTAGGTTTTCTTAATGTGGTTCTAAGGTTTTACCAAATTATGACACTATCACAATATATTAATTAATGATATTTAAAATAATCAAAAATTTACAAATTACCAAAATACCCTTATTCTAGAATGTGGTAGTGACAGATCCATATGATAGGAGCTTGCTAGGATATCGTGTCCGACTTATCCCTTCCGTGTCCAAATTTAGAGTTCTCCAAAGGAGGGACAAACACACAAGTTGGGTAAATCTTTATTCTTCACCAATTTCATGGTTAGGAATACTCATTGAACCCATATTAACCTTCCTATAGGTGGATTTGACTTTCTAATGATAGATCTAGGTATTAGAAGCTTTCAATTTGGTAGATCTAGATTTTTATCATGAGTAGTGTTGATTTCTATGCTCAATTTATATTTGTTACGAATTTGTGATCACCAAGTGTTCGATACGTGTCCCCAAAGAAATTTTCGTGTCCTTTTTGAGTCGAGATTGGGTGTGTGTCCTAAATAGGATACGTGGTGTTGTCATGGTATCTCATGATATGCACGGTTAGATTTGGATGTATACATGTGTTCTTTTGTCCAAAACAACCCAAATTCGTCATAGTATTCATCCTTGTTTTTAGCAGCCATAACAACTTAGAATTGTCATAACCCCTAACGCAGGACTCCGATTAATCTCCCTTTTTTTCAATAAAAGGGTATCGAATTTAGATTTCTAAATATATATATTAATAGACCAAATTCGTTCTATAACTTTCTGTAAAACTATTTGAGTGTCAGGTGTCCGAAAGACGAGCACGTTTCGGTATTTTTGCGATTTCGGGAGCTTCCGGATATGAAAATGCGATATGTTTGAATTTTTAGAAAGCTGATACGAAGGAGTACGACATACTTTAACCCTAGAATTTGTTGAATAGGTCTAATAGGTGTAGTATTGGTTTCAAGTAGAAAACTATACGACATAGGCATTTTGTGTATCCTATGAGCCTAGTAGTATAGATATCAAGTGAGTATAGGTATCATAGGTTGTCAAATATATATATATATATATATATATATATATATATATATTTTATATATATATATATATATATATATATATATATATATATATATATTATTGTTAGGTAATATGTGTTAGTTAGTGTGTTAGTTTTGATACAAGTGGTTATCAAGTGAGCCAAGTATAGATAAGTTATGTGTCAATGTATTAGAGTTTGGGGCAAGGTACTAGTTTGATACTTGGGTACCGTGTGGATATTGGTATCATGACATTCAAGTATCATGAGTAAGGGTAAGTGAGTATTGGGGCTTGAGTATGTGTTCATAATCTTCTCTGATTATGCATTCTTTTTAACCATCATAGGCTTCAAGAACTACATACTTGAGATTTCATTTAGGCACATAAAGTATATGCGTGTCTCTTTTGCATATTCCATGCTTGTGTGTATATATATATATATATATATATATATATATATATATATATATATATTTGGTGTCCGCTCATCGCTACCAACCCCGTGGCCACTGCCACCCAGCCGGGTTGGTGTGGGAGGGGGGGCTCGATCCCGGGTCTCACCACCGAGAGCCCCCCCTTCGTGCCACTTGTGCTACGAGTTCCGGACACACACACACACACACACACACACACACACACACACACACACACACACACACACACACATATATATATATATATTTATATATATATATATATATATATATATATATATATATATTGTTGAAATATCTAAAGTAGCTAGACATTGTTTTCAAAGCATTCTGGTTAGTAGATAGTCCATTATAATTTGTGACGTTAGATATTTTTAAGTGATATTGAAGAATTCGTTTGAATCTAAGTTTAAGGTATATATTGGTTTATGTAGAAGCCGAAATAGTCCTTCTTACAAAGGTGGCCCTTCTTACAGGGTGTAAATAGTCCAAAGCTACATGGTATTTAAGAGTCTTTGGACCACCGTTGGCTAGAATATGGTCCCTACAGATAATCCAAGTTGATAAACACTTTTAGACTAAAAATGTATTACCGTTGATTAGCATTATCATTCAAACTATTATTCTATTAAGGAAGAATACATATTGATAAAATATACTAAAATTTGCAAACTTTTATACTGTCACATTTGTAACAGTAGATGATAAAGATGAAACTTCAAGTATCAAGCCTGAAAAGTTTACTGGATCTTACCTTAAAAGATGGCTGAGTCAGATGAGATTTGGGCTCACTACTCTAAGACTTATATCAACAATTGATGGAACCACATCTACGTCAAAAGCTTTTGATGATACTAGGTCTGATATAGGAGTAACCAAATCATCTAGCTCAGCCAAACCTAAAACCCCTAAAGAAATATGACATATTATTTGAACATAAAAGTGCTAAAGAACGCTGGGCATTAGAAGAAAAAATGATTGTGATGAAGCTGGAATAGAAAGATTCAATTTCTTCTCATTCAATAGGATTTTATTGTAGATAACAAACCTACCCAAAGTCATGAATTTTACCTATGAATAACCAAATCCATGAATTTCAAGAATGCCCTAGACATATCCAACCCAAAGATACCATAAGATACTGTGAGACTCGTCTCACAGTATTTGTATTTGTATACAGATACATATTTTATACTGTGTTCTGCATTTTCTTGGATTCCGGAGAACCAGGAGAAACTTGTTTTTTGAGAGGTTTCTGTGAAACCGGCATACCGCCGGCATACCGGTCTGTATCGACGGTATACCATCCGGGGAGATTTTTCACTTTATAAATATTTTCGATTCGAGATATTATCGTTTGGATATTTGATAAATAGTATTTAGATATTTTTATGAATAGTGATGATACATTCTATTATCCATTGGTTTCTTGGTTTTCTTCTGAACGATCAAGATTAATCCTGATCGAGTCGCGGATCGCGATCATACGGTCACGATTAATTCACCTTATCTATATATACGATTATGTTTCTTTTTAATTTCTCTTTTACTTTCTCTCTCCATGCTTCATTCATTCTCGTTTTCATTCCGTATTCCTTGGGAGCTTGGAGCTTGGTCTCGAGACCTCAGAGTGTGGTTTCTGAACCCCTCTTGGTGGATGATTTGAAGAGTCAGACTTGGAGCTTTATTAGGCAAGTAAATCTTGTCGAACTAATGGACATATTATTGTTTATTGTGGTTTTTGTTTTTTCACTGTGTTGATAGTCCCGTATTTTCTAGTACTTGCTTTACTAAATATTTTTCTCCTATGAATATCATCATTTTGACCGTCTCGAAAATTTAGTCTGAGCTAGGCTTTCGTTATCTTGCTATGCCTAATTATTCTTCTAGTAGGAAACTCCGTATCGAAAATGATGATAGAGTGGTTGCCATGAGACTAAGTATACATGCTATGTACGACCTTCCTCTAGTATTATTTTTATGGTTATACTGATTTTAGCAACTTTCGGGACGAGATTTAGTTTTCGGGATTTGTTTCAAGCTTTTAGTATTGTTTTTCGGTCAGAATCGGCATACCGTCGATATACCGGTATATACCGACGGAATAACGATTGTGGGTCCTTTTTATGTCATAAAATCTGTTGTTACACAAAATGACATACCACCGGTATACCGGTGTGTACCGACGAAATACCGATTTGTGAGCCCTCCTTTGGTTGAAAAGCTGTTGTGACACTTTTTGGCATACCGATGGTATATCGTCCATACCGACGGTGTACCGGTGGGACATATAGATTTTGATAGAAGGTTTTTGCCTATAGAAACCAGCATACCGACG
Source organism: Iris pallida (assembly GCA_029216955.1). Taxonomy (NCBI): domain Eukaryota; kingdom Viridiplantae; phylum Streptophyta; class Magnoliopsida; order Asparagales; family Iridaceae; genus Iris; species Iris pallida. Next base: position 3,325,150 of record JANAVB010026000.1, read on the forward strand.
GTGTACCGGTGTGTACCGTCGTAATATCGATCAAGTACCCAAGTTGTATATTTTATGATTTTAATTTAATTTCCTGATTTCTTCTTGTTTATTTCTTTACTGTACATGCTATGCCCAGTTTATTATCTTGTCTTGTCATGCTTGGTTGGACCCGGTGCATGTTCATGTCTAGCCTCCTGATAGTGGCCTGTTATGGCGCACTCCTGATTTACTGTATATTTCTAGTTTCCTGATAGTGACCTATTATGGCGCACTCATGATTCCAGTACATGTCCAGATTGATTTAGTAGCTCGTCGTAGCGCACTCATGTCCTGATATTGTCATATTTTGTTGTGGCTTATTGTAATGCACATTCTTGCTTATCTTGTCTAGTCTCGCATGTCTCATGTCTAGATAGATGCTGCGGAATGCCACCCCCGAAATCCTGAATGAAAATGTTAGGGATTACCAACTAGCTTGATTATCTAGATATTAGGAGAGGAGATTCCCAGTTACCTGCAAGCCCTTTGTTCTGGCCCCATTACTATATATGGGATTTGGAGCTATCTGTCATGATGAGCACACTTCCAGCACACCGTCAAGTGTTGCAACTAACATCTAGGATACATTTGTCTCATGGGCGATGTATACACTATATATTTCTTTTCCTTTTTGGCCTGGATAAGTCGGATAGTATGTAGGGCAGGTAACTGAATTAGATTTCTCAAACTTGCATATGTTAGTAATTAGGATTGTGATAACCCTAGTTAGCTATTGTATCAAGCCGTACTCATTGCTTGGTCATGATTGATGGATGTAGTCTAGTCATGTACAGTCTTATATTACTTGTCTAGCTTTTGTCCTTTTAATACTTACATGCTATACATGATCCACATGCTTATATGTTCCAGCTTCATTACATGCTCACATGTCCAGTTTATCTTCCATGTTCATGTGCTATATTCCTTACATGTTTCAAAATTTCTTTCATATACATTGTGGTACCAATTTATTATTCATGTATCGTTTTCTGCTTTACTTAGAGTTGTTATGATTAGTATACTTGTTTTAGTTCATAGTTTGGCTTTTTTGTGGTACTTGCTATTGGGGGTCGGATCCCACTGGTTTTATTTGCCAGATCTAGTTGAGGAGCCCAAGGGTCTTCCAGACCTTCCGTTTGATGGTGACCACCTGGAGAACCAGGGTGCTTGAGTGGGTGTTCTTTCTCTTACCCACTCTTTTATGTACATATTCTTTTACGACGTTTAGAAACCGGGCACGTGTTTAGCTCGTGTTTTGGACTTGACATTTGGCCTACTGGCTTAGACATGGTCTGTATATTTCTAGACTACAGCTTGAGTTGATCATGTATTACTTACACTCTTGCTAGTTCTTCATTTTGTATTCCTCGCTTAATGATTATCTATATATTATAGTTTGGGATGCTTTACTGTCTTATATGCCTGATGATCATACTCTTGTACATTACTTGTTTGCCTGAGATTGAGATATTTAGGATTATGTGACCTAGGATTGACTGTTGGTTTGTAGTAGTAACCCCCATCTATACAGCTTATGCATTATTTCGAAGTACTGGAGTACTTTGGTATACGTAGCTGGCCTAGTCCGTCTCTACTTGCCAGTATTCTAGTTCTGGGGCATGATATAGGTTTTAGTGGTGGCCTATACATGTTTGATTTATCAGATATGTAGGGGTTGCTGGTAGTTATCTCAGTCATAAATTTTTCTTTATTGATATCTTTCATATTACTCTTTATCTTTGATCCTTTAACCTGATATCTGCATTGATAGTTGATCCATCATGTTCCCTCAACCTGATCCTTATGTCCTTAAAATTTTAGGGGCACTATTCCTCATCCTTCTGATCAGCTTATTCGAGTTCCATCGATAGAAGGTCAGCTTTCGTCTGTTCCACAAGTTCGGAAGGCTCAGCCTCAGTATTCAGAGGTAGAGTCTAGAGTCGACCGGAGGGCAGAGTCGCCAGTTCTGTCGGTTCAGCCAACTGTATCGGTTCAACCAGAGCTGCCAGATGGTGTTGTTCGAGCAATGGTAGATATTTTGAGGGGTTTCATGGCGTTGTAGCACCATTAGAGCGACGTTCTCACAGTCTGTACAGACAGGTTTGGAGAGGCATGGTGTTCAGGTATACAATTATACAAGCAGTTTCAGGCGTCTCCAGCCCTATACTTCTATGGTATAGAGGATACGGTTGTGTCCGATACGTGGCTTCAGGATACTGAGGCCATTCTGGAGGCGGCAGGGATTCCTGCTAGGGAGCGTGTGGCAGTTGTCAGGTTGCAGCTCTTTGATGTGGTCCGCGACTGGTAGGTGGCTCATGAGGTGTCTCTTGTGGTGCCGATAGCTTGGACAAATTTAGCGAGAGGTTTCAGACTTGCCATCTAGATGCGGTATCACATTATAACCTGCAGCATAGATTCATTGGTCTTCGACAGATGAGCATGACCGTCGACGGCTATGCGACATAGTTTAGCTGGTTCAGTCGATTTTCCCCTTTCTTAGTGGCGATCGAGTTAGACCGGGTGAGGAGGTTCCAGCAGGGAATTCATCTGGAGATCTTACTAGAAGTTGAGAAGCATGAGTTCCAGACTTTTGATGCAGTGATAAGGGCGATGAGGAGGCATGAGTATACCTCGCAGAGGATCATTAATAGAGTCGGAGGCTAGAAGAGGCCTCACATTCAGAGATGATCTTCTTCCCAGTCGTCAGCACCAGCTCCAGCAGTTCGAGCTTTGATGATTGGATCTCCGAGGGGACCAACTCCAGTGGCTTCCTTTCAACATTTGTCTCAGCCGCGTCCTCAGCATAAGAGGCAGTCTTTCTCAATGGGTTGTTCCCATTGCGGGAAGACAGGACATGTCTTGTCAGAGTGCCATGGATACAAGGCTTATGCCTAGTTTGTGGAACACCAGACCACATGGTAGGGACTTGTCCCCGGAGGAGTTCAGCTGGATCAATATCTTTCCAGCCAGCAGTTCAGCAATTCTTGATGCCAGCGCCAGTTCAGCAGCAGCAGGATCAAAGGCCATTACCGACGCAGTCTCAGCAGTTCCAGCAGCAGAGGCCTCAATAGTATGCTCAGGCTCAGGTTTAGAGGCAGAGAGGGCAGCAACACAAGGATTATCTTTCGTGTTGAGTGCTCGACACGCTACGATAGATTGCCATGTTGGCAAGATTATCTTTCGTGTTCCGGATGAGGAGGAGTTCTCATTCTCTAGAGACGAGGTGGAGTCTTCATTGGAGGTCGTGTGGATGGCAATAGCCGAGGAGGTTCAGTTGCCCAGAGTAGTTTGTAAGTTCCCCGATGTATTTCCTATGAAGCTTCCGGGTATGCCTCCAGTTCGGGAGATTGAGTATTATATTGTTTTGGTTCCAGGAGCAGAGTCGGTGTCAGCAAGATTTTATAGGATGTCTCCTTCAGAGTTGTTGGTGGGGTATCAGTTTATTGAGAAACTTAGGACCAAGGGATTCATTCGTCCTAGTAGATCACCTTGGGGTGCTCCAGCCCTTATTGTGAAGAAGAAGGATGGTTCATCGCGTATGGTCATTGACTATCGTCAGCTTAACACGGTGACCGTGAAGAACAAATATCCCTTGTCCATGATAGATGACTTGTTCGACTAGCTTAGTAGAGTAGCTGTTGTCACGACCCGCACCCACTTTTTGGGATACAAGTGCGTGTCCAAGCTAGCCTACGCCACAGTGTCGACGATAGAACGCTGTCTAGCCACAGTGCTCAAAATCACATAAATAATAACTTTATTGCTCATTCACAAAACTAACCAATTTACAGTATTCACGAGCTTTATATTTAAAGAAAAGTACAATGTTCTTACAAATATTAAAATATGACTACAACACCTCTATGTAACTAATCTCTAGGTTTTTAGCCTGCAAGTACAGCCGTATCTCCCAACGCTAGGAGAAGCCACGACTAACCTAAAAAATGTTAGTTTTCAGTCAGGAATGGAAAAAGCACACATATAACAAGCTATTCAAGACATGATAGAATTTGCAAGACATAAAAATAGCATATGAGAATTCAAAACTAGAAAGTAACAGGCATCATATTTAGTAGGAAAATGAGCATACAACTCTATAACAAAATATAGCAATTAGAAGGAAACATGGTGACACAGGATGGATAAGTGAAGCAATATATATCTATGTGTGTTAAAATATCGTGTTCAATATGTGAACAACTAGGGGTAAATCCGACACCCCGCACGTGTAATGTGCTGCTGCTATCTCCACGAAAGACATAAGGGTAGAAAGGAGTAGTTCACACGTCTACTAAGATATTTTCCTGCCCGACTGGTACTCATGGATTCGAACAAGTCACGAACACGACAATCATGTGGATGGTAAACAATAAATATAATATGTAGGATCCATGATACTAACCCATGTTACAAGCATGTCAGCAATGCAGGAAGAGCATATGTATAATATGAAATGGAAAAACTAACTGGAAAAACTAACAGGAACTTAAAGAAATAAGTATATGTACTTGCCTGGGTCTCTTTGCTGGTGAAACCGACAATACCAAACCACCTAGTGAGCCACAAAATGTCAAACTCGTGCCACAGTCTTCGAATGCTGAAATAGATATCACCAACGTGTTTGGTATAAAATAAATGTCTAAAAATGCCTACCCAAAAGTCTAATTCTGGACATAGGGGCAAAATCATAATTTTGGGTCAAAGCGATGTTTGCCGTTGGACCCATTTTGCACCGAAAAGTGTGTCAGTACCTACGGTCTCTAAAATCATCAAACTACATGTCTACAGGTCCGATTTGATGATACGAACCCAATCGTATGTCCAAAGTTGAATTCTGGTGGACCGTACAAAAATTTGCTTGTTGGATCGGGTCGCGGGCCCGCCAAAATAGCGTTCCGATCGACCTTCTCAAAATCGGACCAAACTTGGCGTACAGGACCAGAAAATAACACGATCCTGTTGGTACAAGTTTTGTCTCGAGATGATAAACGTGCACGAAGTTATTGGCTAGTTTGCAAAGGGGCCGATACGGGATATCTCGACCGATATGCCTCGATTTCGTCGTGCACACACAGCAAAATCAAGTTTCGTCGAATCCCACACATCGAAAACATCCATACGCATCTTTCGTGCTCATGGGTTGCGATCACGTTGTTCGATTTGTCGGGACGCATGCCGTTTCGATGATTTTCACAAAATTTCTACTGTTTTGAAGACGGGTTTTTGACAGTTTTGGGAATCGGTTTTCTCAGCATATAAGTGATCAATTTCGAATCTACAAAAAGGGTTCTTGATTCCTATAGGTTGTCTATAAGTCACTTCAGATTGATTTTTAAAACTTGCAACATACTAATTACAAATGGACGAGAAACAAGGGTGTTCTCGTCTCAAAAATCTATTGTTCGACAGTGGTTTTCCCCAAACTTTCAGGTAGTATAACTCGCTGCACAGACCAAACTAACTAAATCTATTTTAATAGGTTAGAAGAGGGTTAACTAGACTATGCATAGAAATTTACGGATCAAGTTTTCATTAATCGAGTAGGGAGAAAAATTACCGCGAAGTAGCATGATTTGTTGTTGCATCTGATGTGGCTGCTACTGCTGTTTCGGCTGTGCGTGCGGCCTGGCGTTGCCACGACCGTCGGGCCACCGCGGTGGCGCACACGTGCAGGGGAGGGGTCACGCGGGGTGGCGCTAGGTCGCAGGGGATGGCGATAGGGTTAGGGTTTGCACAAATTTCTCTTCCTCTCTCCCTTTCTTTACTAAATATAGGGTGCAGTTATAGTTGGGCTCGGGTCTTTGGGGGGGGGGGGGGGGTCGGGGAGATTTGGGTACTGTTCAAAGAACTGTTCAAAAAATAGTACCCGGTCCAATTTTTTTTCCTTTTTTCCCTTTATATATATATATATATATATATATATATATATATATATATATATATATATATATAAAACGAAAAACCTTTCTTTTATTCATAACAAGGCGCAAAATGCCGAAGCCTTTACAAGTAAGCGCAAAAAGGTCATAAAAGAAATAAGAGAAAAGGTGGTCATCCCTTCTTGGGCAAAATCAGGGGAGCAAGGACTGCTAGAGTTCCTGATGTCCATGAATGCAGTATCTGCTGGCTTTGTCGATCTATCGGAGAACCTCCTGGATAAGCTGGTTGGACGAATATTATTTGCCCTTATATTTAAATTTATTACAGTTTTTCCAAATGACCCATGTGATGGCGGCTGCCACGATCTGGTGGCCGTGAGTGGCGCTGCTCCAAGTGGCAAAAAGATCGTTGAAGCCCCCATCTTCCAGGTTCTATCTATAATGATGAGATAGGGTAGTCTATACCTTTGATGGTAAGCCTTCTAAGAGCAAAATGTGATCCACCATTTTGGGCTGTCTTTTCGAGAAGCAATGACACGCGAAAGCTAAAAGAAAGTCGATTGAATTGGGAGCATCGTCGGTGGAAAGCTTCTTGCGAAATGCTCTTTAAAATTGAAAGGACCATTTTTTTAGGAATATAAGACTGCCAGAAGGCCCCGATGATAGGGGAAGGCGTCCCAGTACCGCAGACCACTCTTTTTGGTAAAGCAATTGAGAAGGATCCGTTAGCCAAAATTGCCTACTACAGGGTGTCTGGTTCCGATTTGATCTTGAGCCCAGCGTCGATGAGCTTTGCTGCTGCTTCTTCATCGATCCATTCATACACCCACTTCTAGTTCCAGTCGCCCGAGAAGTCCCAAAGATCTCTAATCATACCGTTAATAGGGGCATCAGGACGTTGTTGGATAAGATCATCCCTTGACCAGCGTTAGAAGAATAAAGATGATTCGCATGATCCCAGCTGAAGATGGATCAGGGGCTCAGCGAGGCTTCGATTGTGAAGGATGCATCGCCAGGACGCGGATGATCTACAGTTGGCATCTGTGACGGACAGGTGATTGTGCTTGAAATATCTAGCCTTCATGAACCGTGCCCACAAATTATGGCTCACTCGGAGCTTCCACTACCGCTTTATCGAGAATGCGTCGATGATATGTGACATCCTACAAAATCCAAGGCCTTCCTCAACCGTGGGTCTAGCTATGGTGTCCCAACTTTCCCAATGGTGTTTGTCCTTACCGTCGTAGTAGTCCCAGAAGAAGTTGCAGATGAGGTTTTCGATGCATGTGAGCACCTTCTTTGTGGGGAAGCAGGCGGCTAAGGTGTATATAGCGATGGAGGAGAGCACGTGCTGAATCAGGATCATCTTTCCACCAGGTGATAAAGTAGCATTGTGCCATCCCTCTAGTTTTTTTTCCTGATTTTGCCCACCAGACATTCAAAGATGCGAGCGTTGGATCTGCCGTATACCAGCAGGCAACCAAGGTAGAAGAAAGGTGGATACGCGACAGAGAAGGAGGTAATGCTGGAGAGAGCGGAAGAGTGGTCTCTGTTGGTCTTGTGGTGAACGTCGATGACACTCTTACTGGGGTTGACACGCTGACCAGAGCATTTAGCGTATCGCTGCAGCATGTTGTGAACCACTTCCACAGAGCTGATGTCGCCAGAGGAGAATATTAGGATGTAGTATACGTACGCCAGGTGAGTGATGATCGGACAACTGCTAGCAGTGTGGAAATGCTTGAAGTTTGAAAAGCCCACCATTCTGTTTAGGTTTCTGCTCAGCGCTTTCGCGACAGTGATGAATATGGCAGAGAATAAGGGGTCTCCTTGTCTGACTCCACGAGTGGATTTGAAGAAGCCTTTGGCTTGACCATTGATAACCGTGGAAAACTATGAGTTACTAATCGATATCCACATAATGTTGGTCCATGTTTCTGAAAACCCGAAGGCCCTGAAAACCCAAATCATGAATTGCCAGTCCAACCTGTCGTAAGCCTTCTCCATGTCTAGTTTGATGGCAATGTTCCCCCTAGCTGGAAGTTTCATGCATGTGACCATTTCCTGGGCCAGTAGAATGTTGTCTTGGATGTTCTGGCCACGGACGAACCCGCTCTGCTCTTCAGAGATAATTTTAGGGATGATGTAGATGATTTTGTTGGTGAAGGTGTACTAGCTTATGGGACGGAAGTCTTTGAAGGTCTACGGGCTTTCCTGTTTGGAGATGAGAATCAGGTTAGCACAGGAAATAGATCTGGGATACCTGGCTTCCTGGAAAAAGGCGATGACCGCTTCGTGGATATCCGATTTGATGATGTCCCAACACGATCTGAAGAAAACACCAGTGAAGCCGTCGAGGCCAGGAGCACTGTGTACGTTTAAAGCCCAAACTGCGTCTTTAACTTCAAGTTCAGAGGGGATGGTCTCCATCTGGGAGTTGTCACTGTCATCGATGAGGTAGGGGATCTCCGCTAGGAAGTCCTCGTCTTTGGTGATGGCCTCTTTGGTAAACAGTTTTGTGTAGAAATTGGCAGCAGCCGAATGAATACCCTGAGGGTCTCTGATAATGTATCCTTGCTCATTAGTGATATGGTGGAGGTTGAGCTGCTATTTGCGCCCCTTAATACAAGAGTAGAAATAGCTCGAGTTTCTGTCTCCTTTACTATCCCAGGTCAGTCTTGTTTTCTGTTTCTAGAATTCTGTTTCAACTTTCAGACGAAATTTCAACAACATTTTGGTGAGGTTCAGGGCAGATCGGTTAGCAGGACATCTGTCGATAATGAAGAGAGCTTCCGTACAGGTAACGTCATTCTCCGCCGTTCGAACTGCTTAGAAAATGTCCCAAAATGCTTCCTTACTCCACACAATGAAGGCCTTCCTGGTGGCTTTGAGTTTGTTCGCGATACGTACAAGGGGATCAAGATTGTCGGTACTGCTCCAAGCGGTATCGACGATGTTCCTGAAATATGGGTGGTGGCTCCAGAGGTCGAGGAAGCGGAAGCTTTTCTTAGTCTGGTTCAGTTTGCTGCTGATCTCGATAAGGAGATCTGATTCGGTAGCGTTAAGGTGTGAGAGGTTAGAGATGATCTCCATATTCATACACTTGGGGTTAACGAGAGCACGATCGAGTCTAGAATATTACCTTCTGGAACCTTCCTGCATGTTGCACCAGGTAAAGGCGCTGCCGCTGAACTGAAGAGGGGACAGGTGGGCGCTAAAAATAAAGTTGTTGAAGTCATGGATGGCTGACGGAGGAGGGTGTCAGCCCCCCGATTTCTCCTCTCTGCAGGTAATAGCGTTGAAGTCACCGACAAAGAACTAGGGAAGATTGCTGTGGTTCAGGTGAGTGTTCAATAGATCGTCACATAGCTGTCGACGCTCGGGAATGTCGTAGCTGCCATGGACGACCGACAAGAAGGAGCGGGAATTAGGGGTGAGCATTATTCGGTTTTGGACCAAAAACCGAACCGAACCGAATAAGGAATTCGGTTCGGTTTTAAAAAAATTCGGTTCGGTTTCGGTTTTGAAAATACTAAATTTTTTTATTCGGTTTCGGATTCGGTTTTGGAATTCGGTTTCGGTCCAAAACCGAAAACCGAATAAGAAAATTTAGTTTATATATATATATGTGTGTGTGTGTGTGTATGTGTGTGTGTGTGTGTGTGTGTGTGTGTGTGTTAATTATAGGTATATACTAAATATATATAAGTATATGTTATAGGTATATACTGAATATATCTAGGTATATTTAGTTATTATATATATTAACAAAAAAACACAAAAAACCCCAAAAACCGAATAAACCAAAAATCGAACCGATTTAATTCGGTTCGGTTCGGTACGGTTATTGACCAATTCGGTTCGATTTCGGTTTTGCTTATTCGGTTTCGGTCTAATTCAGTTTTTGCTTATTCGATTCGGTAGGAACCGAATAAACCGAATGCTAACCGAATAAACCGAATGCTCACCCCTAGCGGGAATAAAGCATAGGATGTTCAACCCAACACGAGAGGGCCTGTCTCGAGTCGTAAATGATACCAATCTTTACGTTAGCCGCGAGAAGGATCCAAATATCATGACAGCCGGTGATAGCCGAGGAGAATCCAAGCTGCAACTGGATAGACTTGAGTTTGTTTGGGGGAATTTTGGGTTAAATGATCATGAGAATGTCGATTCTGTGACTTTTTTTGAGACTGATTAATCTTCTCAAGGTGGGTTTATTGGCAAGACCTCTAACATTCCGAAAAAGGATGTTAAGCATTTAGGTTACTGTTTGTGGGGGGTTTGTTAAGTTTTGCGGCTGATCTAGTGGTCATGGCCGTAACCTCTTTAGTACTTCATTTGTTTGATTTTTTCGTAGTAGATGCTGCCTTTTCAACCACCTTTATAGCAGTATCTGTGTCCTTTATCGGGTGTATGTAGACTTCGTCAGCAATTTCTGCCATGACTCCAAAACAGCCGATCGTACTGGTGATACCGGCATCTAAACGTTGTTGCAACCTGACAGTATAGAACCCTGTTTGACTCATAGTATCTTATTTTAGGTCTGTGATTACTCTGAGCGTCTGTTCACCTTATCAGCTCAGGACCACAGGCGAGTACATTCACTGATAGTTTTCATTGTCTTGATATTTACTATATCCGATTCAGTTGTAGTGTTTTACATGATTTCCGATACGACGGTTCACGGACTAGTATACGTCGGATCCTGTCATAAGATGTTATTCCTGGACTTTCTTGGTATATGGGTATGTGATATTTTCATATTTCCTGTACTTATATAGACATTGATTTGGGAGTGGGCTGGCCCCCTGCTCTTGAACCCTGTGTCATGACGTGCCATGTCCGGATCCGTGATACTATTTGGGGATGGAAGAATTATTAGGGGTTATGTGATCAAAGATCCCTGTAACTATTTTGCTAGCGCCACCCTCATCTCACGTAGGGTGTAGTAGATACCCCGTGTGCCAGTTATCCAGGTTGAGCGGCATGACTCTCCGTTGAGGTCATCACGGATTGTCGGGACAAGTGGATAACCCTACCTTGATTCCCTAGCCGATCACATATCGCTCTAATAGTTTAAATCACATTTTATATTTATTGTCGTATCTTATATCCAGTTCAGCTTTACTTTCTGTACTTTTCACCATGCTATGATTCCATTTCTCACATGCTCTACCTGCTTTTATACTGTACCATAATTTGAGACTAAGTCCTGTTTGAAAGAAGGGTTACAACCCCGGTCCTTGTTTGGTTCAAGGGTTGTAACTCGGCTTTCAAAAGGTTTCCAAGTCGCCTATATCTTTGTCTTGTATTTCATTATACTGTCTCTTATAGTATTTGTCAATTCATATGGAACTGCTGTTGGTGTTTGTACTTGCTCATTTTCTTGACAGGATACCGTTGATATATTACAGATGATTCTGAGACTGATTGCCCGACCTATTATGCGGTCGAGTCTAACAGAGTAGACTTGGACCGTGGCTTGTTGGTAGAGCCACTAGACTTTGCTCACCCTGAGTAGTATAGTTAGTTAGGTTTGCATGGCCTGCGAGCCAGCTAGCACTTTCAGTTTGTAGTATCTTATATATATTTTCTGTGACTCTGGGTTGTTTGTGTATAGCTCTGGACTTGTGTGGATCTTGAACTCATTTCATGCTTTATCTATCATATTTCTCTTCCATGCTATCTACCTTAGTTTTGTATTTGTGATTGAGACTGTATTGCTATGTCACCTCCATTCGGAGAGTATATACTGTACAGGTACCTTTATCTATTTTAGTCGTAGTATTTACAGACCCTATATACAACGTTCTACCGCCGATACTGCGGCGTAGGCTGGACGTAACCATGTGCTCGTGCCCCTCTTCAGGGTGCGGGTCGTGATACATTTTTGTGGTGGCCCATGCAAGTCTGTGTCGTAATTAGTGCGATCTCGTAATGGTGCTCGACTTAGAGTACTAATTACGAGCCTGCAATTAGGACGTAGGATCTAGGGTATGATAGGAGTTACTCAATCACATTTTAGGAAATTTCTGATCTTTTGATTACCATGACAAATTCTTTTGTATTGAATTTAATTGTCCTTGTTTGATATTCCTATCATGTGCCATATTGATTCCTTGTTTCAATCTATCCTCAGGATGATGATCACTCGCTCTCAGGCAGCGGGATCTAGCGCTATTCCGGAGAGGCCCGATCCGGCAGGACTTCCACCTCCGGCTACGGGAGCTGCACTTGAGGGAGCTGCCACCTCAGTTCCTGCTCCTCAGACGGGAGCAACAGCAGCGACGGTTCCAGGAGGTCTTTCACCTCCAGCAGCGGGACCGTCCATAGTTATTCCTGATATTCTTCCAATGCTGCCTCAGCTACCGACAGATACTCAGGGGATGATGGCCCTTCTGCAGCAGATGTTATAGACACAGCGAGCACAGGCCGAGGCACAGCACCGCCAGGCAGAGGTGATGCGACAGACCATGGAGAACTCGCATCAGCTGGCGATGGCAGCAGTAGAGAGGGGTGGACCGGGTGCAGTTCAGGGAGCACCAGTACAACAGCAGGGTCAGGGGAGGCCCGATACGCACCTAGACTTCAGGAAGATGAACCTGCAGGAGTTTAAGGGTACCGAGGGTATCCTATACGCGAACGACTGGTTGGAGGATGTCTAGCGGAGTCTGGAGTTGGCAGAGGTCCCGAGAGGACTTTAGGTGACTTCTGCAGCGAGCCAGTTCTTCGATATAGCGCTGACTTGGTACCGTACGGATCCGCGTGCGTCGGTGAAGGGATTGTCTTGGAAGGACTTTAGGAAGCTTTTTAAGGAGAAGTTCTTTCCAGATGTAGCGTTGACAGCTTTGGAGGGGCAGTTTGCTAGTTTGGTGCAAGGGAACTCGTTGGTAGACGAGTATGCAGCAGAGTTTTTCCGCCTGAGCAGGTTTGCACCTAGTTTGGTCCAGGATGAGGGGTACAAGGCCCGAAAGTTCCGAAGGGGTCTTATACATGTAGTGCGCACTCGTACCTCTGGGAGACGTGATGCGACCTTCGAGCAGATCTTAATGGAGGCGCAGATTGCAGAGGAGGACTTCGACCTCAAGCCGAAGAGGGCCAGTGACGTTCTCGGAGCTAGCTCGAGTGCAGGGCCGGCGAAGCGCGTACATTTCCAGTAGAGGCAGTTCCAACAGCAGCAGCCTCAGTTGCAGTTTCAGCAGGCACCGGCGCGTGCCCAGCAGCACCAGGGCCAAGGTCAGGGTCAAAGGCCGGCTACACAGTACACCTTCTGTGGGAAGCCGGGGCACACTAGAGAGGCTTGTAGGAAGAGGTTGGGAGTCTGCTTATACTGTGGGGCGCCCGATCACCAGCTGAAGGATTGTCGTCTTCGTGGAGTCCGAGAAGGCCATGACAGAGCGCCGCAGACCAGAGGACCAGCAGTTCAGCAGAGAGGTCCTCCACTTCAGACCCAGCAGCAACGCTTTGTGCAGCATCAGAGAGGAGCCCCTACGGGCAGAGTGTTCACCATAACAGCAGAGGAGGAGGCAGAGCCAGCAAGCGATGTAGTGGCAGGTCATATTCTTCTTGATTTATTCCCTGTATTTACCTTGTTTGATTCTCGTGCCACTCATAGTTTTGTGTCTATTTTCTTTGCTCTGAGACACAACATTATTGCTGAATCTTTGGGTAGGACTTGTAAGATATTGACCGGATGAGGCATCATCCTGGTCAACGATATCTGTAAGGGGGTGGAGAGTTACTTTAGGAGGTCGGGATTTGGGTACGTGCTTGCTCGAAATACCCCTTCCGAGGTACGATGTGGTACTCGGAATGGATTGGTTGAGCATGCATCAGGCTAGTATAGACTGTAGAGGAGGTAGGATTCTGTTTAGGCCGCCGGGAGAGCCAGAGATTGTGTTTGCCAGGGGAGCAGCTGAGCCAGAAGATGGGTTCTGCGAAGCTTTACTGGCGGGGCAGGCATTGCCACATCCATTGATAGCTGACTTCATGGATGTTTTTCCCGAGGAGTTGCCTGGAATGCCGCAAGATAGAGACGTTGAGTTCTCTATAGACTTAGTGCCGGGTGCTGAGCCAATCTCACAGCACATCTATAGGGTCAACAACAGCGAGTTGGCAGAGCTGAAGAAGCAGGTCGACGAGCTGCAGGACAAGGGATTCATTAGATCCAGTTCATCGCCTTGGGGAGCGCCAGTTCTGTTTGTACCGAAGAAGGATGGTACGATACACATGTGTATTGATTACAGGGTGCTCAACAGCCTTACTATCATGAACAAGTACCCATTGTCGAGGATTGACGACTTGTTCGATCAGTTGAGCGGTGCCAAGGTGTTTTCGAAGATAGATCTGAGGTCCGGCTATCATCAGCGGAAGGTGAAGCAAGAAGATGTTCCGAAGACAGCTTTTCGGACTCGGTACGGCCAGTACGAGTTTACTGTGATGCCATTTGGGTTGACCAATGCCCCAGCTGTGTTCATGAACTTGATGAACACAGTATTCCATCAGTACCTTGACAAGTTCGTGGTGGTCTTCATAGACGATATCCTGGTCTACTCAAAGACGCTAGAGGAGCACTGGGAGCATCTGAGGATTGTGCTCGAGACTCCAAGAAAGGAGCAGTTGTACGGGAAGCTGTCGAAGTACGAGTTCTTTCTGAACCAGGTTGAGTTCTTGGGTCATGTTGTGACCGAGCTCGGGATCTCAGTAGACCAGAGGAAGATTGCTGCGGTAGAGTTTTGGTCTACGCCCAGTACAGTTGCCGAGATTCGGAGCTTTTTGGGTTTGGCGGGCTACTATCGGAAGTTCGTCCAAGATTTCTCGCAGATTACGGAGCCGATGACTAGACTCACCAGGAAGGACATAGAGTTCATCTGGACTGAGGAGTGTCAGGCCGCCTTGGATGAGCTGAAGAAGAGGTTGACATCATCTCCGATCTTGACATTACCGTCTGGGACCGGTGGTTTCTCGATTTACAGTGACGCTTCTAGCCGGGGTCTGGGTTGTATACTTCAGCAGCTTGGGAAGGTGATTGCCTATGCATCTAGGCAGTTACGTCCTCATGAGAAGAACTACCCGACTCACGATCTGGAGTTAGCCGCTGTTATCTTTGCCCTGAAATTGTGGAAGCACTATCTGTACGGAGAGCGGGTTGAGATCTTTACTGATCACATGAGCTTGAAGTACGTGTTCACTCAGAAGGAGCTGAACATGCGGCAGAGATGTTGGCTCGAGCTGATGAAGGATTTCGATATCGCCTTGCAGTACCATCTAGGAAAGGCCAACGTAGTTGCAGATACCTTGAGCAGGTATCCAGTAGCTATATATCTGACAGCAGACCGTCATCTTTTGGCTGACTTGGACAGTTTGGGAATCGAGATGATTATTTCAGGCATGGAAGAGAAGATGTGGGGTTTGCAGATTCAGTCTAAGTTGATGGACAGAGTCAGATCAGCACAGTATGATGATGTTGCCCTGAGGAGCATCAGGGAGCAGGTGCGGGCAGGGTTGCTCGACGATTTCTCTATTACCAAAGATGGGTCATTGCGGCACGGTGCTAGACTGTGCGTTCCGAGTGGGGAGCTTCGGGAGAAGGTTCTTCATGAGGTACATCGCTCTCAGTACTCTATGTATCCTGGAGCCAACAAGATGTACAGAGATCTGAGGGAGCACGTTTGGTGGTACGGCATGAAGCGCGAGGTAGCTTAGTTTGTATCTCGCTGTTTGGTTTGTCAGCAGGTGAAGGCCGAGAGACAGAGGCCTGGTGGGTTGCTACAGCCACTACCCATTCCTGAGTGAAAGTGGGAGCACATCACCATGGACTTTGTGTCCGGACATCCACGGTCTCGAGGAGGGAAAGACGCGATTTGGGTCATAGTTGACAGATTGACCAAATTGGCCCACTTTTTGCCTTTCAAGGTGGGTATGTCTACGGAGAGGTTGGCAGAGCTATACGTTCGTCAGATCGTACGATTGCATAGGGTTCCTGTAAGCATAGTTTCAGATCGGGATAGCCGTTTCACTTTCCACTTCAGAAGGAGTTTGCAGGCTAGCTTGGGCACCTCGCTCAAGTTTAGTACCGCTTATCACCCCCAGACAGACGGGCAGTCGGAGAGGACTATCCAGACCTTGGAGGATATGCTTCGCACATGTGTGCTAGATCTCGGGGGTTCTTGGGAGGATCATCTTCAACTGGTAGAGTTTGCTTACAACAACAACTATCAGGCCAGTATAGAGATGTCGCCATTCGAGGCTCTATACGGACGGAGATGCCATACTCCCTTGTCATGGGACGATGTTGGCGAGAGAGTGCTGCTTGGACCGGAGATGGTAGTGGATGTAGTTGAGAAGGTCAGGTTGATTAGAGACAGACTTCGGGTGGCTCAGGATAGGCAGCGACATTGGGCCGATAGCCACCGGAGACCGTTAGAGTTCGAGGTTAGTTTCAGTTCCTATTTGTGATTGCTTGTGATTTTGTTGTCCTGTGTGCTGAGTTTGTTTTATGTATAGGATGGTGCTTTAGTGTTCCTGAAGATTTCTCCGACACGGGACACGATTCGCTTTGGCGGAGGCGGGAAGCTTAGTCTGCGCTACATCGGACCTTTCACTATCCTTGAGAGGGTCGGTGCAGTGGCTTACCGGCTAGACTTACCGCCTACGCTAGAGGGGGTACACAACGTGTTCCATGTGTCGCAGCTGAGACGGTACGTGGCGGACCCCAGCCATGTATTGGACTATTCAGCGATCGAGGTGGGGCCTACTCTTCACTATCCAGAGCAGCTAGTAGAGATTCTAGATCGTAGGGAGAAGGTGCTCCGGAACCAGGTTATACCCTTGGTTCGTGTTGCATGGAGGCATTACTCTCCAGGTGAGTCTACCTGGAAGAGAGAGGATGACATGCATGAGCGTTTCCCTTATCTCTTCGAGCCCTGAGGTATAATTTTTGTTTCTGCATGTGATTTAGGGTATGGTTGTTTTAATTTTGAGGACAAAATTTTTTAAGGTGGATAGATTTGTCACCCCCAGTTTTCATGAACAAGGGTATTTTAGTAATTTTCTACTTTAAATTTTTTTGAAATTATTTATTTATTTATGGTATTATTTTGGGTTTATTTGAGTCGGGTTCGAATTTCAACTCAATCCGACTTGTATCGGGGACCCGGGGTAGTGTTGACTCTAGTGGGCCCACACACTAGTTAGCCATAGCCCACATGTTAATTATTTTAGTTAGTGACTAGGCTAATTTGTTTGGATAGGATTAGTGTGATTAGTGTTTTAGGAATGACTAAACTAGCCCCCGACTTAAACCCCTTTCCTATGTATTAAAATAGATTAGAGAGGAGGGCTTTTTAGACTTTCCACTAAGTGCCACATAGCCTCCATGGCCGGCTACACTAGAGTGGATAGGCTTAGCCATTCATCATTATCCACTCTTCCATTCTCTCTCTTGTTCTTCCCCAAATTGGTTTAGAGAGCAATCCCTAGCTATTTCTCTACCAAATCCTTCTATTTTTCCACCCAACCTTCTTCTTTCCTTCTCCATTCAAGCCAAGGAGGAAGCTACCCAAGTTTGGGAGGATTTGGAGCTCGTTCGTGTCCGTTTGGGATTCCTACGTGTCGGTGGCATATCGGGAGATTTTTTCTTCGATCCGAATCTCCGGGAGGTATAAATCCCTTCTCCTTCTCCTTCTCCTTCTCCTTCTTCTAATGCATTAGGTCGATTTTGACCCATAGGAATGACTCCCATGGTTGTGTCTCCATTTGTATCCATTTCGTGTCCATTTGGACACTTGTAGAGGTGCCTATGTGTAGGATCGTGTCCTAGTAGAAAAAAACCCCTATTTGGACACATGTAGATTTATTATTTATTGATTTAATGTTGTTTTAATCTTTAATTCCAGATTTATGAGTGTTTAGAGATGTGTTTTCCTAAGTATCATATTGTATCATATTATCTAATATATATATATATATATATATATATATATATATATATATATATATATATATATATATATATATTTATATATATATATATATATATATATATATATATATATATATATATATATATATATATATATATATATATATATATATATATATATATATATATATATATTTTATATATATATATATATGTGGAAAATATATATATATATATACATTTTTTTTATTTTTTTTATTTATATATATATATATATATATATATATATATATATATATATATATATTTTTTTTTTTTTTTTTTTTATAGAGAAAACTCCTTTTATTGAATATATATATATATATATATATATATGTGGTGGTATATTATTCTCTATATAAATATATATGTATATATACATTATATATATATATATATATATATATATATATATATATATATATATATATATATATATATATATATATAAAAATATATATATAAATATATATATATATATATATATATATATATATATATATATATATATATATATATATATATATATATATATATATATATAAATATATATATATATATATGTGG
Organism: Iris pallida; assembly: GCA_029216955.1. Taxonomy (NCBI): domain Eukaryota; kingdom Viridiplantae; phylum Streptophyta; class Magnoliopsida; order Asparagales; family Iridaceae; genus Iris; species Iris pallida. Next base: position 3,343,582 of record JANAVB010026000.1, read on the forward strand.
TGGTATATTATTCTCTATATAAATATATATGTATATATACATTATGGCTCATATATATATACTATGGTAGTTAATGTGTGATTTTGTGTTTGGTTGTGGGAGCATAGTGGTTCGGCCAAGGAGTAGGAAATTATTTGTGTGTGTTGTGAGAAGAATTGGTGTGTAGATGTGTGTGGTTTGGAGAGTGTATGAGCGTTTGTTTGAGTGTAGAGTTTAGAGAGATTGTGAAGTGGTGAGTGTGCTAGAAAAGGGGGGAACCCACTGAATCAGCAGCTATTGCTGCCCTTCAGTCCCCTTGTTGACTGCCATATGACAGCCCAATTCAGTCCACTAGATGGCTGTCCATTTGCACCCTTCACAGTCCCAAATCTGTCCATATAAATCCCCTAAACCAATCCACTAAACAAACCTATATATGGCTGTCCATTGCACCCTTTGAACAGCCCATATAAACTGTCATTAACCCCTTATTAGCAGTCCAATATTAGCCTTGTTGGCTGTCCAAAATAGTCCAATAAAGGCCCTACAAGTCAGTCCAGATTTTACTCCATTGCACCCTTTGAACAGCCCATATAAACCTGTCATTGTTACCCCCATTCAGTCCCATATTGGCCCCTTAACTTTCAGTCCATACAAGCCTATATGGCTGTCCAAATCAGCCCTCCAACTGTCACCCATATCAGTCCAATACAGTCCATAAAATTCAACTATGTGTGTGGGTGATTATGAGTTGTGTGTGTGTGTGTGTGAGCCTAAATGAGTATAGCTAATAGCCTAGGTGAGAGCCTATGTGTAAACCTATAGGAAAGCCTATATGAGTGTGGTATCATGAGTGTTGTGTGTGAGTGAGTTGTGTGGGTGAGTGCTAGAGTGATGTGAGGATAGTATATGATATTAGTAAGGTAAAGGGGTAGGGTAAACTAACCTATGTTCTAAGATAGGCTAGATACCTAGGATACCTATATTTCTTGGTAGGTAAACCTTAGATAGGATAGTATCTAGCTACCCTAAGGAGCCTAGGCTAGTATCTCGGGTATTAGCGGGGTTTCCTTTGTGTTGGGCAAGGTATCAGGATTTACCTTGGTAAGGGTAATATAGGTTTTACCTAGAACTAGGGTATTTGAGTCTAGAGTCTAAGATATGGTTAGAACTTGGTTCCCTTGGTTGGTAATGATCAAATATAGTGCTCCTAGACTAGTTTTGACGTCGGTTGACCATTTTGACCAAAAGTCAACAAAAGTCAACCGAGAGTCAAACTTAGCCTTTAAGCGACTAGATTTGACCGAAACCAAACCAGAGTTGACCAGTTGACTGAAAGTCAACAGTTGGTCAATATTAGACTAGTTTGACCTAGTTTGACTTGGATTGACTCCCAGTGACTTGGTATGACCTAGTATGAACCAGTATGACCTAGTACGACTCAATTTGACCTAGATTGACCTAGTTTTGACTTAGACTTGCATTCATGACTTATATTAGTTTTCTTTTTCAGTATAGAACCCTGTTTGACTCATAGTATCTTATTTTAGGTCTGTAATTGTTTACCATTGATTGTAAAAGTACAGATCAGTTTTATGGAAGGACTGAACTTAGACTCACAATACAAACTCGCTTGTACAAAGAAAGCCTAGGGACGAAAATCTAGGTACAGCAATCTAAGTACAATTGTTTATTTTAGATTCTGGAGGGTGACAATAGAGGCTCGGGAAAGCGACGGCAGCTCTGCCTTACTCCTTGGATGATCGGTATGCAGCCTTGGCTCCAGAAGATTTGCTCAACGTTGAGGAAATGCTCTATTTGCTCTCTCTCTGCTCTTCTCTCCAAGTACTCTGGTGCTCTCTCTGATCTAGAAAAGTGCTCCTGTGTGCGCCTCTCTCTGTGTGTGCATATCTCTTTGTATATTGTCTCCTCTTGTAAGGGAATGGTACCCTGCTATTTATAGGAATGGGATATAATCATTAGGGTTACAAATGATTGCTTCTAGGAGATGGCGGCGGCCTGTGAATTGGTCAATCTAGGCCATTAGTTTTGATTGTGATGAATCTGGACCATTAAGTATAGATTACACCAAATCTTATCAGCAATTAATACTGACTGGAATAAATCTTCTTCATAATGATCTTCTGATGTCTGCGAATAAATTTGATTTATTCTCCTGCCACGTGTCCCAGATTATTGAGATTTGACCCAATCTATGATTGCAATAAATCTGGGAGATTGATCGGCTTAGGACACGTGTCCTAGGAGCCACTGGGAGAGATCTGAACCGCATGAATATTGAGCCACATAAGGTTTGGGACGCATATGGTTTGGGCCACGTGTCAGGGCTGCTCGGGTAATAGTCACCCCTCGGACCTTCGAACCGCATGGAGATGATCATTGCGAGCCGCATATAGATGCATCTGCCTGAGCCGCATGGAAATGGTCCTCTTGAGCCGCATAGGAAGGCCTCCGCTTGCCGCATGAGACTGTTTCAGCCTTAGCCGCATAGGACGGTTTCATTCTGAACCGCATGGAAAGTCTTCGCTCGAGCCGCATATGAACGTCCACGTGGCAAAGACACGTAGCACTTTATAGATCTCAGGGGATTGTGTCAGAGATCTCTTTCTCTTCCCTAGAAGTCTGTCATTATGACAGAGTCATAATTACTTCCTCGTGTCAGGGCTGTCACTTTTTTAGAGTTATCAGCCGTCAAAGTAATTAATGCAGCATGGGTTGGAGGGAAGGACTGTTATGTCACGTGTCTTCTGAGCCGCATAGAACATTTCAGACCGCATAGTTCCTGAGCCGCATAGTCTTTCTGTGCCGCATGGGCTGTTTGAGCCGCAAGGGGTTCCCTGGCCGCATGGGTCATTTTCCATGCTTCTACAAGACCCCCTTCAAAGTTTTCAATTTGCAAAATTGAAATACTTTGAATAAGACGCATGGTCGTATTTTTTTTGGCCGCATATGCCGTCCTTGGCGCATGAGTGTTTAAGCCGCATAGATAGGTCGGTCGCATGAATTGACTCAGCCGCACAGATAGTTCAGCCGCATAGAACTTTCGGCCACATCATCGTTGCCACGTATGGTAATCCTTTGCATTAAATGCTGTTTGATTTGCTGTCAGCTTTAAAGGCCACTTTTCGGTGCGGGATCCGAGGAGCTTGGCCTCTATTTTCGGTGGCTCATTTTGATAACCGAAGAGTCGGTCTGCGTGTATGTACGGGGTTCGAAACACTTCACTTTTGTTTATAAATATGGATGAGTATGCTCGGGGGAATTCTTTACTTTCTCCTTCGTCCCACTATTGCTGTCTTGCCTTTCTTTCCTCATTTCCCTTCTCCGATCATTGGCCATGGCCCCCAAATTCTCTAAGGTTGCTTCTGCCGTCGCGAAGGAGAAGAAGGCGGCTTCTTCGTCAGCTGTTGTGCCTGCAGTGCACCCTGATGTCCGTCCTGCCCTTAATGGTAAGGGTTGTATTTGGATTATTTCTGAATCCTAAGCATTTATGGCTCTGTTGCATATTTATGCACAAGCCTTCACCCAAGTTCGAGCATGATAGAGCCGCATATACTGCGTTACCCTCTCATATCCGAGCTGCATAGACGATGCCTCATATTTGGACCGCATAAGAAGGATTTGAGTTTCTGGATATAAACCGCATGGGGTCTCCCTTGAACGGAACCGCATAAGCTTCTGACAGACTGATCCGCATAGCATGTTGCCTGAACTTTTTGGTTTAGAACCGCATATGTCCTATTGATCCGCATGAACCATTGAACCAATATTATTTGGAATTCCCGATTGCCTTGGGCCGCATGAGGCTGTGTTGGCCGGGCTTCATAAACTCTTTTAGGGCTGTGTCATCTGGAACTCAATCGAATTTGAGCCGCATAGGGCTTCATTTGATCTGAGCCGCATAGGCTCGCAAGAACTGAGCCGTATAGGGCTTCATTTGATCTGAGCCGCATAGGCTCGCAGGAATTTGAGCTTAGTAACCATCTTTTAATCCTGTTTTTTTTTTTGTCCTTTTTCAGTGAACCTCCCGACCAACCCAGCAGGAGAACTTCTTGTGGGTTCGGCTCAGTTCGCCGTGGGCGTGCAGCTTGATGACTTAATCCGTCGTATAGTAAATTAGCTTCCCGCTAATAAACCTAGGGAGAGAGTGGCTGCCATTAACAACCAACCTTTCCACTTTCTTTGTTCCATGATGAATTCGGAGAAGCTGGATGGAGAATATCTGAAATCGGCGTTTCTCTTTGGGGACGCCTTTTCCATAAAGAACTCTCGATTGCTGGATGTTTTGGAGCACTGGGACTTTTCTGTAGACGGGGTAGAGATCCATATCCCCGAGATGGAGCGGCATTATCCTCTCTCATGGTTTAACATGGTACCATTGGGCAGGACAATGGTGGGCTCCCAGACTCCCACCCAATCGGGAATGTTTGTGAGCAACATCTACTATAACAGGCGCACGGGTTTAGTATGTGCGGGCAAGGAATCAGTGAGCCGGACTGTGATGGGGCTGCTCCCTGGCACTTTTGTAAACATGACTGACCCTAATTTTACTTTCGCTCTAGCTGATACTTTTCTGAATCAGCTCGCTCGCAAGGGGTCTTATCCCGTAGGCAGGTTGTCGCTGCCGAACTGGATCAACCCCATTCCCACCTGGGCTAATCTTACCTCATGGATCTTGAGGAAGTATGAGGAATACCTTCGGGAAATTGACCTCTACTACGCCGTCAGGGGTACCTTCTACGGGTTGCCCATTAACAAGCCTTTGTTTATGGCTCTTTTGGAGCTGTATAATCGGCGTACAGGGACTTTTTTTGCCCCCGGAGGAGAGCTGGGGCTTGCTCTCCATGAGATGCATGCTGTTTCTAGATTATCGTAGGGAGGTGAAGCTTTTGAAGCATATACACCGACCAACGAAGAATTCGAAGACCTGGATCGACGATTTCCTGGTTTCGTCGCCGTGTACCAAGAACTGTTGTGCCATCATAGCGCCTGCCACCAGATGGCTATCAAGAAAGAAAATAGCTCAGAAGGGAGCGCCCCTCACACTACGGCCTGGATTTTGTATCTTTTCAAGTTGCGTCCCTCCGGCCGAGTTTCGTCTCGAAGTCCTCAAACCCCGGAGGAGGTGAAGGACATGATGTTGAAGGTCAAAAGGTTGAGGTCTACCCGTGACCGGTTTGGGAGTCGTACTGACTCCCTCTGTTACTTCCACTATGGTACCCGGAAGATGTCTGATAAAGCGATCTTAGCTGGGTTCTTGATGGTGTGGCTACGCAATTGTGTAGTCTCGGGCGGCGCGGGTTCTATGGAAAGGATCAGCCGCCATTTCATTCTTCCTGCTGTGAAATTGGTCTTTAAGGTAAGACTGGCGCTCCTCCCGGCTATGGTGTGTAGCATACACCACGGTCTCCGCACCTTTTCATCTAAAGTCATTGCTCGTGACACGACGATGGACTTTGAACGGATAGAACTACCATACCACTACCTCATAGGGTGGTTATTAATGCACTACCGATCGTTGATGAGGCCAGGAACCGAAGAAGATGTTACTACTGCCGATGCCTTCATTTTTCAATACCGTCACCAGCCTTGGGAACACGATACTATGCCGGCCTGTCGGAGGGCGTTGGCGAGGGTTGACGGGCCCGAGTTTTTTGTCTCTCTTCCTTAATTTACCCCCAGGGAAGTGAGGGGAGTACATGTCGACGGCATTGATCCTCTCCAACTTTTATCTGAGAAGATGCTTCTATGGTTACGCAACATCCGCGCTGCGCACCTGGTGTACCGATACCGGAATAACGTATACCTAGAGCCTTATCTGCCCAGTAGATTTTCCCGTCAGTTTGGATATAGTCAATTGTTCCTGGATCGTCCTAGCGCTTGCTTGAGCTTTGAGGGCAGTGTACTCGATGGCGTCCAGGCTTGGCATTATTATAATGCGGTCCACACCCGGGCCAGCTTCTCAGTCCCCGATGCCAGGATGGCAGGGGATATTTTGTATATAACGGCCCTTTATCATGTTGCAGCGAGCAAGCCTCCTGTCGATTTTGATATAAATACTAGCTTCATCGCTGGCACCAGTTTGGCTGAGAAGCCAGAGGGGTCCAAGAAGAGGAAGAGGGGGGCGAACAAGGTTCCTGTGCCGGACTCAGAGTCCACTAGGGCGGATGAGGAGGATGACGAACCAGACGCCGATGACTCATCGCATTCTTCGGACGAGGAAGTTGGGAATCAACCCCCTATCACGCCGGATGAAAGGGCTGCGGGTCAACCGTCTACTTGGTCTGACGAGGGGGTGGAGGATCAACCATCTGTAGTACCTGGACCTTCGCATAAACGAAGCAGGCGTGTGACTACCACTGATGACCGAACCTATTCCACGAAGCACGCCGCAGTAAGACGTCGCAGGCCGTTTGTTGATGATGTGGACGTTGTTTCTGAGGTGATTTGGGCTTTAGCTGTTTCCTTTCTTCTTCTTCTATGTTATGGCCTAATCATTTGTTCCTTTTGCTCGTTATAGGCGTCGGATGAGCTCGCTCCTCAGGACCCGATTACCGAGGCTGACCCGGTCCTGTCTCATTTAGTCAGTGATGTGTGCACCGCTATCATTGCTGCTGGGGTGCTTCCGGTTGCGGTCGAGGATTCCCACCTTGCTGGGACCTCAACCCAGAGGGATGGGGGCTTTACCGCGCCTGTCCCTGAGACATCTAAACCCCAATATGATGACTTTGTGGGTGGGGAAACTACGCCGGCTGTGAACGAGCCGTCGCCTCCACGCTCTTCCCCCGGTAATACAAATCAAACCATAGCACGTGAATAAGCCTATGTATTCCGTCATCTTATCTTTCAGATTATGTCGACTAATGGTTGCTTTGGATGTTCAGGTCCCAACCCTTCATCGCCAGTGATGGATATTGCTGGATCGAACCCTACCGGAGAGGGTCTGACGGAACCTCCCTGTATCGTGGGACCTCCGTCTGGGTCGAGCTCGGGGTCCTAGGTAGTAGTGAGCTGGGACAAGGGACGATGCTCCCTGTGTCCTCCTCTGAGAATGTAGTTTCGGGGGTCAACCTTTCCTCCCTGCCGAGCATCCAGGCTCTTCGGGCGGCGGAAGAAGAGTTAGCCGCCATTCAAGCATCTTTCCGTACAGAATTTGCCTCTTTGGTGGCGGGTGCAGTAACTTCTGATGCTGCTCCTTCGGTACTGTCTGTCACTCTCCCTCTGACGCCGTCCTCTACAGAGGTCTTGGATGACGCGTTACAGGACATGGTTGCCAGTTTCCATCGCCACCTGAAGAGGAGGATCGAGGCAGCAGTGGAAAGGGGAACTCCCTTTACTCTGGCCCGTCGATGCGCCGGTGGCCAGATTAATATCCTTAAGACACTCCCTGGCGGAGGGGAGCTGGCTGCACTTCTGGAGCCTAAGCTAGTAGAAGCTGATCGTCTCGTGGCCCAGTTTCGCTTGTTGCGACAGACTGATTTACCCGCGGTAATAAATCAAGAGCGCAACTTCCTCATTACCGTGGTGGAGAAGGTGATGGCTGCCCGGGAATCGCTCAAGCCGGATATATTGAAGGACCGCCGGGATTTGACCCGGTTGCACGATCAGTGGAGCCGTCGGGCTGACGATTGTGCGGCTCGGGAAGCGGCTGCCTCTCGCGGGGTAACCGACACCCGGGAACAAATCCTCGAACTCCAGAGAAAGCTGGCCTTCTTGGAGTCCGAGCTGGAAGCTGCTTGTACTGAAAAAGGAATTGCCATCCAGGAAGCTGACAAGCTTAACAGGGCCTCCGCCAATCTAGAACTTACCCTGAAGAAGATAGAGACCAACTGGCTGGCATATATGTATCTGAATGATGCGGAGCAACTATCCCAAGAGGCCGAGCGCCGAGCTAAACAGAGGCTTGAGTGGGGGACTGTCTTGGTGAGAGACCGGCTCCTAGAATTGTGTACTGCTGAAATATAGTCGGCCTTTTCTTTTCCCTTTTTTTGAAATGGACGTGGTCCCGAAATATGTAATACTTTTTTCTTCCTTCAAATAAAGAGTACTTTCCATTCTACCCTTCATTTGCATTGCTTGTTATACCTGTGATATTGTGGTGATGTTCTCCCCCGCATAGGGGATATATTTATGGAACTGTAACCCATGGCATACCTTGGTTTTAGGTACAGATAACAAGTTTTGGTCAGAATACCTGAAGCAGCCATGGCAAAGTGGTCATGGGTGCTCTTGGTATTGGGAAAAGGAATGCCGTAGAGCAGCTGGGCTCCTGGGGCATGATGAGATGGTAGGTTTGTGCTAAGAAACTTAGCTGAGGATATTTGTGGGCCTTTTATCCTTGGCGTACCCTGGTTTAGGATACGGATAATAGGATGAAGGGGAACCGACATACTTGCTCAGAGGTAATGAGGACATGGCAAGCAGGAAAGTTTTTTAAACGTAGAGTTTTCCTACTCAGAGGTAATGAGGACATGGCAGGAGTGAACTCGACGGAGGGTATTGGTGGTCAACAGAGGACATTTGTGGTCAACAGAAGACATTTGTGGTCAACAGAGGACATTTGTGGTCAACAGAGGACATTTGTGGACCTATTACCCTTGGCGTACTCCGATTGTGGGTACAGATAATAGGTCGAAAGGGGATCATCATACTTACTCAGAGGTAATGAGGACATGGCAAGTATGAAGGTTTCTTCGACGGAGCCTTCCCATTCAAAGGTAATGAGGACATGACAGGAGTGGGCTCAATGAAGGAGGGCACATAGAACGACTCAGAGGTAATGAGGACATAGAAGTTCTATGTAAGGGGTGATTTGTTTTTTTGGCGGAAGTGGAACGACTCAGAGGTAATGAGGACATGGCCTTTTTGTGCACTGGGAGTGCGGGTATTAGATCATGAGGGAGGATTGTCACGCCCCAGAACCAGAATACTGGAGAGCGAGGGCGGACATAGCCAGCTACGTATAATGGAATAGAATCCACACCGCTATACGGTCACGGCTGTCTAAATATGTGAGGGTTTTACTACAATCCATCAGTCTCTTAAGGTCATCAAATAGCCTATTGTCTCAATCTCAACCAACTAATAATAATTACAAGATATCAGACCACCAAATACACAATAGTAAGGCATCCCATACATTATATATCCGGAATGATCATGAAGCTAGTCGTTACAAAATGTGAGGACTAGCAAGAGTTCAGTCATACATGATCAACCCCCGGGGCTTGTCAATCATGTTACAGCCCGTAGGCAGGCACTAAGTAAGTACAATCGAGCTAACACTTGCTCGTCGGCTAAACGCCTCAAAAGAATAATGTACAATATTACAGTGGGAGAACAAAAGAAACCGACTCGATGCCCTGGTTACGCCTGGTGACCACCATCGGGCTGGAAAGCAGGAAGATCCATTGGTGCTGCTCCGGTATCTGGCCATACAAAACCAGCTAGGTCAGACCCCAGAAAGAGCAAGTGCCACAAATGAGGCTTCACTTAAGAACTAAAACCAACAAATCATTAGAATTCAACATGTAAGAAAAATAATAAGTAACACAGATTGAGGTTGTGCACTACCAATGCACTTATCCCAATCAGAGAAAATAATTAAGTGAGGCATCTTTGACATAAAAGAACTGGAGAATCATGCTAAATAAAACATAGCTGGACAATATATAAAGAGAAAATGAAGGTACTATTCCGGAAGCCAGGTTACAATCCTTAAACCAAACAAGGACCCAGATTGTAACCCTTCGCCTGAACAGAACTTAGTCTCTGATCATTTATTGCTAAAGGTGCCAATCATTAAGGTGAGAAGGAGAGAGATCAATGATAAAAGTGACAATGAAGAGTGCAATACGCTAGAGTGACAATAGAGTACAATCGTTATAGTAACAATCTGGAGTGACAATCATTCAATCATTCTGGTACAATCTTTCAATCAATCACTTCTAGACAATACTATACTGGACTAGACTCCATCCAAGCAATCACGGCCAATCATTGCCTACGGCTTTCTACATTAACTAACTAGGGTTATCACAATCCTAGTTACTAGCAAGATGCAATGAGATGCTCCAAGTAGTCACAGGCCCTGCAGCTATCTAGGTTATCCAGGCAATCATTATAGTGACAATTTAGAGAGTTCAATGCATTAGAGTAACAATAGAGTTCAATCATTTAAGTGACAATGGCGGGTGCCCCACATAACAGTGGGCTGGAAATGTGCCCTACTCGTCGGCAGGCTACAAGTCCAAATATTTGCGGCCGGGATAACAGGATCGCCTATAACTGGGGAACATCTCTTCATGTCTAATGAATTATACTAGTCATTAACCTTAGTCCATTTCAGTAGGTACTCCTGACCGTGGTACTCAGGAGTCCCCTCCTAGACATGATGCAAGACAGTACTGGATTATTTGTACAAGCACAATCGCCCACGGTATCATGATTAATTAAATAGGTCATGTCATGTCAGGTAGCCGTCGCAACAGCTGTTCAAGATATATCAGGTCAGGTTATCATGCCAAGTGTACATGTCAGGAGTGCGCCACAACGGGCCACTATCATGTCATGTCAGGTTATTATGTTAGGAGTGCACCACTACGGGTCACTATCACATCATGCTCAATTATCAATTCCAAACATATCAAGTAAATTCCTGATTATCAAGTTCAGGACAAAAGGCGTAAGGATATAAAATGGACGTTAAATATCTAATAAAATATCAACATACAGGGCTATAGAAGATCCAGGGTAATCAGGCTACGCTCAGGCCAGGCAACGCTCAGGTAGGTCGAGCTACGCTCAGGTCGGCATACGCTCAGGTTAGGCTACGCTCAGGTTGGCATACGCTCAGGTTGGCATACGCTCAGGTTGGCATACGCTCAGGTTGGCATACGCTCAGGTTAAGCTAGCATATTCAGGACATACGCTTCCCAAAAGGCAGCGTATGTACTCCATACGACTCCTCTTCAAGGTAGCGTATGGGGTCCATACGACTCCTTGTCAAGGCAGCGTATGAGGTCCATACGACTCCTTGTCAAGGCAGCGTATGCAAGACATACGCTTCCAAAAGGCAGCGTATGAGGACTGCGCTGCGCTAAAAAGCGCGCGCAACTCAGTGGCACATGCTAAAAAGCTCGTGTACTGCTCACTGTCTTCTCCAAATCAGCAAGAACTCCATGGTTTGAATCCAAAGCTTCAAAAGTCCATAACTTGGTCAAAACAAGTCCAAATCCAACTTTTCAAAGGTCAAAATTGGGTAGAATAAAATTCTCTACAGCATGGAACTATCAAAACTTGAAAACAAAGAAGTTTGATAGATCAAAACCACCAAAATCTAAAAATAACTAATTTCTAGATCTACAAAAATTAAAGCCTCAAAATGGAAAATAACAAGTTCTAATGTGTCTTAGAAACATGAGAAGAAGCTAATGGAACAATAAAAATGGCTTCTCTTATGAAAGCAAGTTGCACTTGCCTAAGGGGTGTTCTTGGTTGGTGGTGGGTTTAATGGAGAAGGAAGAAGGGTTAATGAGAAAGTGGAGGAGAGAGAAAAGTTAGGTAGGTTGTAAAGGGGGATGGTGGTGGTAGGTAGGGGGTTCACCCCTATGGTTCATAATGAACCAAGCAAACCAAATCAAGCCGAACCAACCCAGGAATAAACCAAGCCCAAATAAACCAATAAACAATAAAAACCAATTAAACTATCAATGCCAATAAAACCAAGCTAATGCAAAATAAACCAAGATAACTAACCATGAATAAATAAAATATGGGTCCAAAACACGTATACGTACACTAAATACGTATCACAAATTTGGGATATTACATCCTACCCACCTTAAAAGAATTCCGTCCTCAAAATTTAATCAAGAGGCTAGAGATGTAAGGGAAAGCTATTCTATCATAGGCAATCTACCACTACCAATCATTCATACAATCATTCATGCAAGCAAGGATTCGAAGCGTAAGGCATAAGGAAGATATTACACCTTATGAGTCAAACCAGCCGGGATGACCTAATCAGATATCATCCTCATGCCCCCAAGTTTGACTCTCCCAAAGAGGGATGACTCTAAGCAACACGGACTGAACTGATAGTCTTGCGCTTGAGGTCTCTCTCTTTGGTCAAACATGGACACGGGCCTATCCTCATACGAAAAGGTTGGTACCAATAACCAGTTTCGAATGACCTAGGATATGGCTCGGGTCCGAAATGTACCATTGTAATTAGGATACATGAAATACGTCATGCACCCCACATAATGACGGTAGAAAAGAAAGATGAGAGGACACATATACCTCTCGATCGATTCTGAACCTGAGCCTGGGCTAGGGCAAACTGCCGCGGGTTCTGTTGCTCGAAAGTCTGGGCCTGAGTCGACAATGGCCTCGAGAACGGGAACTGCTATTGCTGGTGAACTGGAGCTGGTGCTGGTGCTGGTCCCCCAACCGAGGGACTAGATACTATCGATGCTGAATCAACTCTGAATGGGCAGGACCCCACCCTATGGTCCGTTGCTCCATATAATAAACATAATCCCAACGCCTTGCGATACTCCTCTACCACGTGTCCAGGCTTCCCACAATAAGAACAGCCCACGGCGGAAGACTGCGCTTGCTTCTGTTTCTGCGGAGAGTACATCGGGGTTGAGTGCTGAACCGACGTCACTGAGGCCGCTCGCCTCGGAGCTCCAATAGTCAAAGCCCTGGCTGCCGGGGCTGGGGCTGAAGACTGATTCATTTGACTATGGGACCGCTTCCGACCTCCGGTCCTGTCCACTATTCTCTGGAAGGTATACTCGTGCCTCCTTGCTGCTTGCAACACCACATCATAGGTCTGATGCTCGAACTGTTCTATTGCCAATATAATCTCCAGGTGAAGTCCCTGTTGGAACCTCTGCGCTCTGTCAAACTCGGTTGCCACCAAGGTGGGAGCAAACCGACTGAGTCTGGAAAACTCGACCGCATAACCGTCGACCATCCTCTCCATCTGCTTAAGATTACTGAACCTGGTCTGCAAGTCATACCGAGCCACTGTATCATAATACTTGGTCTGGAACTTTTCGCTGAACACTGCCCAGGAGACAGGTGTTGCCAATCCCACTGCTTGTGCGGCCCACCAACTGCGGGCTTGATCCAATAACTGTAGACGTACCACAGCCACCTTCTCGTCTTCTGGAATCTTTGCGGCTTCGAGAATCACCTCTATATCCTGTAGCCAAGCATCGGCAGAAATGGCATCCTCGCTGCCATCGAAGAAGGGAGGGTTCAGGCGCTTGAAACTATTGACCGCACTGTTCCCTCGGGGACCACTTCTATTCAGAGCATCTTGTACCACTTGGTGCAGGGCATCTCCCTGACGATCTTGGGATGCAAGCAACTCACGGATGAGTCCTACCAATCCTTCATCCTCTGATCCTGCTGGCTGGACGGGCTGAATTGGCGGTACTGGTTCTCCAGGAGGCACGGCTCGGGAGCCTGCTGCTGAGGACTGAGCTCCTTCTAGCTGATCAACAGGAACGATGTTACTGAAGCAATGACATCAGGGATATTAAGGAAGGACCAGGATAGATCAATAATACAAGCATGTTATCAAGTCAGGAATTCAGGGAGATAAGAAGATACAAGTGGAGATCAAAGGAGAGTACAGATTGAGACATCAATTCGGTAAACCCTCACACATCTTGATTTACAAGACCTGCATGGGCCACCACTTAAACCATGTTACGCCCCAAAAAGAGCATACTGGGGAGCGGGGGCAGACAAAGCCAGCTACGTATAACGGAATAGAATCCACACCGCTATACGGTCATGGCTGTCTAGATATGTGAGGGTTTCACTACAATCCATCAGTCTCTTAAGGTCATCAAATAGCCTATTGTCTCAATCTCAACCAACTAATAATAATTACAAGATATCAGACCACCAAATACACAATAGTAAGGCGTCCCATACATTATATATCCGGAATGATCATGAAGCTAGTCGTTACAAAATGTGAGGACTAGCAAGAGTTCAGTCATACATGATCAACCCCCGGGGCTTGTCAATCATGTTACAGCCCGTAGGCAGGCACTAAGTAAGTACAATCGAGCTAACACTTGCTCGTCGGCTAAACGCCTCAAAAGAATAATGTACAATATTACAGCAGGAGAACAAAAGAAACCCACTCGATGCCCTGGTTACGCCTGGTGACCACCATCGGGCTGGAAAATAGGAAGATCCTTTGGTGCTGCTCCGGTATCTGGCCATACAAAACCAGCTGGGTCAGACCCCAGAAAGAGCAAGTGCCACAAAGGAGGCTTCACTTAAGAACTAAAACCAACAAATCATTAGCATTCAACATGTAAGAAAAATAATAAGTAACACAGATTGAGGTTGTGTACTACCAATGCACTTATCCCAATCAGAGAAAATAATTAAGTGAGGCATCTTTGACATAAAAGAACTGGAGAATCATGTTAAATAAAACGTAGTTGGACAATATATGAAGAGAAAACGAAGGTACTATTCCGGAAGCCAGGTTACAATCCTTAAACCAAACAAGGATCCAGATTGTAACCCTTCGCCTGAACAGAACTTAGTCTCTGATCATTTATTGCTAAAGGTGCCAATCATTAAGGTGAAAAGGAGAGAGATCAATGATAAAAGTGACAATGAAGAGTGCAATACGCTAGAGTGATAATAGAGTACAATCGTTATAGTAACAATCTGGAGTGACAATCATTCAATCATTTTGGTACAATCTTTCAATCAATCACTTCTAGACAATACTATACTGGACTAGACTCCATCCAAGCAATCACGGCCAATCATTGCCTACGGCTTTCTACATTAACTAACTAGGGTTATCACAATCCTAGTTACTAGTAAGATGCAATGAGATGCTCCAAGTAGTCACAGGCCCTGCAGCTATCCAGGTTATCCAGGCAATCATTATAGTGACAATTTAGAGAGTTCAATGCATTAGAGTTACAATAGAGTTCAATCATTTAAGTGACAATGGCGGGTGCCCTACATAACAGTGGGCTGGAAATGTGCCCTACTCGTCGGCAGGCTACAAGTCTAAACATTTGCGGCCGGGATAACGGGATAGCCTGTAACTGGGGAACATCTCTTCATGTCTAATGAATTATACTAGTCATTAACCTTAGTCCATTTCAGTAGGTACTCCTGACCGTGGTACTCAGGAGTCCCCTCTAGACATGATGCAAGACAGGACTGGATTATTTGTACAAGCACAATCGCCCACAGTGTCATGATTAATTAAACAGGTCATGTCATGTCAGGTAGCCATCGCAACAGCTGTTCAAGATATATCAGGTCAGGTTATCATGCCAAGTGTACTTGTCAGGAGTGTGCCACGACGGGCCACTATCATGTCATGTCAGGTTGTTATGTTAGGAGTGCACCACTACGGGTCATTATCACATCATGCTCAATTATCAACATACAGGGCTATAGAAGATCCAGGGTAATCAGGCTACGCTCAGGCCAGGCTACGCTCAGGTCGAGCTACGCTCAGGTCGAGCTACGCTCAGGTCGGCATACGCTCAGGTTAGGCTACGCTCAGGTTGGCATACGCTCAGGTTGGCATACGCTCAGGTTGGCATACGCTCAGGTTGGTATACGCTCAGGTTAAGCTAGCGTATGCAGGACATACGCTTCCCAAAAGGCAGCGTATGTACTCCATACGACTCCTCTTCAAGGCAGCGTATGGGGTCCATACGACTCCTTGTCAAGACAGCGTATGAGGTCCATACGACTCCTTGTCAAGGCAGCGTATGCAAGACATACGCTTCCAAAAGGCAGCGTATGAGGACTGTGCTGCGCTAAAGAGCGCACGCAACTCAGTGGCACAAGCTAAAAAGCTCGTGCACTGATCACTGTCTTCTCCAAATCAGCAAGAACTCCATGGTTTGAATCCAAAGCTTCAAAAGTCCATAACTTGGTCAAAACAAGTCCAAATCTAACCTTTCAAAGGTCAAAATTGGGTAGAATAAAATTCTCTACAACATGGAACCATCAAAACTTGAAAACAAAGAAGTTTGATAGATCAAAACCACCAAAATCTGAAAATAACTAATTTCTAGATCTACAAAAATTAAAGCCTCAAAATGGAAAATACAAGTTCTAATATGTCTTAGAAACATGAGGAGAAGCTAATAGAACAATAAAAATGGGTTCTCTTGTGGA
Source organism: Iris pallida (assembly GCA_029216955.1). Classification (NCBI taxonomy): domain Eukaryota; kingdom Viridiplantae; phylum Streptophyta; class Magnoliopsida; order Asparagales; family Iridaceae; genus Iris; species Iris pallida. Next base: position 3,359,782 of record JANAVB010026000.1, read on the forward strand.
AGCAAGTTGCACTTGCCTAAGGGGTGTTCTTGGTTGGTGGTGGGTTTAATAGAGAAGGAAGAAGAGTTAATGAGAAAGTGGAGGAGAGAGAAAAGTTAGGTGGGTTATAAAGGGGGATGATGGTGGTAGGTAGGGGGTTCACCCCTATGGTTCATAATGAACCAAGCAAACCAAACCAAGCCGAACCAACCCAGAAATAAACCAAGCCCAAATAAACCAATAAACCATTAAAACCAATTAAACTATCAATGCCAATAAAACCAAGCCAATACAAAATAAACCAAGATAACTAACCATGAATAAATAAAATATGGGTCCAAAACACGTATACGTACACTAAATATGTATTACGAATTTAGGACATTACAAGGATCTCCTTCGAGAGAAAAGTTCAGAGGTATGATCATACATGACTTGCTACCTGAAAGAGTGACCGGGATGTGAGTTCAGAGGTACCAGCGGGTACATGACTCAAAAATCTGGAAAACTATGAGGGTGAGTTCAGTGGTACCAGCGGGTACGTGACTCAATAATCTGGAGAATGTTGTTTAGATATAATATTTCTTCAAAAACTTACCGTTGACGGGCAACATGAGCAAGTCTCCGTTTTGCTTAGCGAGGCGGTAAGCACCGTTGGAGAACACGGCCTCGATGACAAATGGACCTTCCCATTTTGGCTGGAACTTGCCGGCGGTCTTATGAGTCATGACTATTGGCCTCCGGACTGCCAGAACAATTTTGCCCACTTAGAATGTTCTGATTTTGACCTTCTTGTTGAAGGCTCCTGAGATTCGTGCTTGGTATAGCTCGATCCTTTGCTGAGCTAGGAGGCGCTTTTCATCTAAGGCCTCCAACTCTTGTAGTCGACGTCGGTAGTTGTCATCCGTCGTCAATTAATAAGTAAGGGTGACACGAAGTGAGGGTATTTGATTCTCTAATGGAAGAACTGCCTCACTCCCGTATACTAGAGAGAATGGTGTGTTCCTGGTAGCTGTTCGGACTGTAGTACGGTACGCCCATAAACACTCGCCGAGCTTCTCGTTCCAGTCGCATTTGTTGGAGGAGACAAACTTTTTGAGGAGTTTGATGATTGTTTTGTTGAATGCCTCTGCCAACCCATTCGCTACCGGATTCTACGATGTTGAAGCAATATTCTGAATACGGTACTTATCGCAAAATCGATAGAAAGCGTGGCTTGCAAACTACGGACCATTATCATGGATGATCTTTTGGGGCAGTCCAAAGCCGTAGATGACGTGATACTTAAGGAAGCTGATCATGTTTGAAGTCTTGACTTCTGCGAGTGGGACAGCTTTCGCCCATTTGGAGAAGTAATCAGTGATCGCAAGTATGAAGCGATGTCCTCGGGAGGACGGTGGGGTGATTGGACCAACGATATCCATTTCCCATACTTCGAATGGCCAGGACGCCACTGTCGGATGTAGAAATTCGGATGGTTGGTGAATGAAGTCCGCGTGGACTTGGCAGGCTTTGTATTTTCTAGCATAATCTATCGTATCTGCCACCATCGTAGGCCAATAGTAGCCCATTCGTCGAAGACGGTCCTACAATTTAGGACCGGCTGGTGGACCCTGCAGACACCGTCATGAGCTTCTCGTACGGCTTCTTTGGCTTCTGTGTTTGACAGACACCGAAGCAGTAATCCGTCGTAGGAGTGGCGATACAGCATTTTCGTCTCTGTATCGTAGAAGAATCTGAGAGAATGCCGTCTGATGGAAGTGGCTTCCTTTGGGTTCTCGGGCAGGATGTCGTAGACGACGAAGTCGATGAATGGTTGTCTCCAATCTGGGGCATCATCGATCGTCTGGGCGGAATAACTCACCACGAATTATACATTGTTCTTGGGACAGACCACTTCATGGCCTATCATATCCACTGATTGGCGATCATAGTTTGGAACTGCTAGGGAAGCGGCAAGACCAGCTAGGGCATCAGCTTCGATATTTCAGAGTCTGGGGACATGTTCGACAAAGAACCCCTCGAACGACGAGATGATGTCAATCGCTATTTGGTGATAAGGGATCATGTCTTCGTAGCGGACCTCGTATGAGCCTCGGATCTGATTGATGATTAGTTGAGAATCGTCGTATGCTTCAAGGTATTCTACCCCCAGCTCTCTTACAAGTTGGAGGCCAATGACCAGAACGTTGTACTCGGCCACATTGTTAGAGCAGGGTTTAGTGAGGGAATAAGCGCGGTTAATCACCAATCCGGAAGGGGAGACCAGCACTACCCCGACTCCGACGACGATATTGCCTTTAGGTCCGGTCCTCGAAGCACCGTCGAAGAACATTCGCCATATATCATCGTGAGAGGTTGCATGCGAGTCGGCGACATCTGGGATCTTTTCATATATTCTGGAAGACTCCGAGCCTGGATGGGCTGCTAAGAAGTCTGCCAGGGCTTGACCTTTGACTGCCTTTTGTGGGACGAAGATCATATGATAAGGGGACAACAATATTGCCCATGTAGCGAGGCGAGAGCTGAGTGCCCCTGGTTTAGTCATGAGGACCCTGAGAGGGTTGACTCGTGAGATCACATGTATCGTTTGTCCGATGACATAGTACCGCATTTTCTGAATGGCGAACACCAGAGCAAGGCATTCCATCTCCACTGCGGTGTATCGGTGCTCTGGCCCAATCATCATTCGGCTGAGGTAATATATAGCTTGGTCATGGCCTGCGTCATTATTTTGTGCCAGCAGAGCCCCGAGGGAATATTTTATTGCTCGTACATAGAGCAGGAATGGTTTTCCAGAAACCAGGGCCACCAAGACTGGAGGGTTCGAAAAATATTCTTTGATGTGTCGAAGGTGCGCTGGCATTCTTTATCCCATACGAATGAGACGCCTTTCTTCATGAGATGGGTGAATGGTCAACATCGCCCGAAGAGGTTGGAAATAAACCTCCTGATGTAAGCTAGCCTCCCTTGAAGGCCTCTGAGTTCGCGGAGATTTCTCGGGGGACCCCATCTCCATGATTGCTTTCGTCTTCTCAGGGTCTACATGGATACCCTGTGCAGTAATGATGAAGCCCAAGAACTTCCCGCTGGATACGCCCAGAAAGGACTTTGTAGGGTTTATTTTCAAATTGTGCGCTCGTATTAGGTCGAATACCGTCCTTAGATCCTGCAGATGGTCTCCCTTGCAGCGACTCTTAACGGCTATGTCGTCAACATAGCACTCCACTGTCTTGCGTAAGTGGTCTCTGAAGATGATGCTCATGGCTCTTTGATATGTGGCACCAACATTTTTCAAACTGAAAGGCATGACTGTGTAGCAGTACGTGCCAATTGGTGTTTGGAATGATGTATGCTTTTCGTCGTCAGGAGACATTTTGATTTGGTTGTACCCCGAGAAGCCATCCATGAATAACATACATTCGAAGCCGCAGGTATTATCGATCATGATGTCTGTGATAGGAAGGGGGAATTCATTATTGGGGCACGCCTCGTTCAGATTGCGGAAGTCGATGCAGATTCGAATCTTTCTATTCTTCTTAAGGACGGACACTATATTGGCGACCCAGTCAGGATGTTGTTCCTCACGAATGAAACCGCTGGCTATCAGTTTATTGACTTCGGCTTCGATCGCGTCCATGATGCCTGGGCGAAAGTGTCGCTGTTGTTGCTTGACTGGCTTTGCATCCGGCCGAATGTTGAGTTTGTGAAGAGCAATGTCGAGATTTAACCCTGGCATGTCTTCATAGCTCCAGGCGAACACATCAATGTATTTTCTGACAAGTTCTAGCAGCGGCTCTCGCTCTTCGTCTGCTAGGCTTTTATTGACAAAAATTGGTTTTGGAGAAGATTCGCTGCCGAGGTCAACCTGTATGACTTCATCTTTAGTAGGAGGTTCTCTGAGTTCGAACCGTTTTTCCCATTGTGCATCCAATTGCTGGGCCCACGGCTCTAGTTCGAGGATCTCGGGGATGTCTTCGTCTTCCTCGTAAGCGTCGGCGAATGCCATGTTGACTGACAAGACTTGTCTGAACACGTCTCCGATGCTGGTATCTGAGTCAGAAGTTGGTGACCCGGTTGAATGTGACTGCCAGTCGCATTCTTCATCTGAACTCTCAGGGGTCCTAGTAGGCGTTACATACCCTAACCCATATCGAGTTTTGCTATAGTAGTCCCGTGGTTTGCCCGACGGGACTGGCGGCTTCAAAGGTAATCGTCGCCCATTGTCGTAGTTCAAACCTGGCGTCGTCTCCAGATCATACCCCTATTTCTGCATGAGATATTTGGATTGGGAGCTATAAAGATACAGAGGCAGTCTTCCGGCATCTGACCCGAGGTCGACTTCCTCTATGGTAAAGGGATGCGGATCGTCCTTCTGGCCGAAGATGATTGGATGGTCCCCTCCCTCGATTATTCGGTAAGCGTCTTCTACTGGAGTAAGCTGGATCATGGTGTACACATTTGTCACCTGTGTGTGTAGGTGAGTACCCATACCGTGTTCCATAGCATACATTGTACATAGCTTATTGAGCTCGGTGTAGTTCAAAGATAACCCTTTATTGATGAAGTAAGGTATCTTTTCTAGGGGAATACATCATCAGCGGAGGGAGCATCAGTGTGGGCAACCACATACTTAGCTAGCTCTGATTCTTCTTCGGCCACCCCCTGTATAAATGAAGACTGAGAGGATGACTTGGGCAGCTTAATCATTAGGGGCTCCACTGGTGGAGCAGAACGTAGAGTCGTTGGCGTACTAGCGACCCCCAGTTTGGCATTTGATGTGGAGCGAGGAGTGGCTGGTTCGCTAGAAGTGTCAGACCTTGCATCGGGGTGACGACCCTTCTTGGGAAGGCGTATCGTCAGTGGCCTATCGGAGGGATTGAGCTTCTCCGTTTGGGGTTGACCGACTCTCGGTAGTCTGATTGTCAGTGGCCCCGTTGTGGGTCTCGGTACTTGGCCGGACCTTGGCAGCCGGATTATCATCTGCTTCTCCTGCGCCGAGAGGCTGATCGCGTCCTTCCGCAGAGTGGCAGTAAGGGGTGCAGACCTGCCCGGTTTACGAGCTTGGAGGTGGATCGTCAGAGGTTCTTCTGATCCCGAAGCTGTCTCGGTATGAGCTTATACATCTCCTTCATCAAGGTGTCTCTTTGACTTTTCGTATAGACAGGAGTCTGAGTAGTAGGATTCGACCCCTTTGAAGGGATCGATATCAGCAAATTCTGTCCTCACAAAGCCGTGTTTGTCGACATATTTGAAGCACTGGTGTAGCGTGGAAGGCACGATCATGTAATCGTGTATCCATGGGCGTCCCAAGAGGATGTTGTAAGAAGTGTCTGCATCTATGACGTAGCAGGTGACTTCGGATTGCAGATCGCCAATCTGACACTTCAGACGAATCTTCCCGATTGGGTAGCTCCTGTCCGAATTGAAGCCGCTGATGGCGGTGCTTGTGGGTATCAGGCGATACATTGGGATGTGGAGATGATGTAGCAGACCTTTCGGGATGATGCTTATGGAAGAGCCAGGATCTATGTGCATCCGATCCACCTTCATGTCGCCGATGTATCCTGTGTAGTATAATGGACGATCGTGCAGATTAGTTTTGATGAGCATGTCCTGCGGAGTAAAGACGATGTTGGGCATTGCTCCCGTACAGGCGCTGTCCTGGAGATCCACGGGTGAGTCCTTCCCGGTGAGGTTGGATTGAGCCAGATAGGCATCGACATTTTGGAGTGCTTCGCTCAATGCAATACGAACGTCCTTGGAGAGCCTTAGGAGTTCGTATAGTGACAACTTGGCCGGTGTGTTAGCCAATTGCGCTAAGATGTCAAAGTTGTAAGGCCTCTCTAGCCCTTGGGCTACCTCTTTTCGGAGGGATTTGTCGAAGCGAGTCTCCCTCAGCCTAGGCTTATCGGTCGTCGAAGGCTGAGCCGGTCCCGGAGCATCAGTTGTAGTGGGTTGATGATTTTCAGCTGGATTATCAACCACAGGTTGGGATTGCGCTCCAGACCGCGTGACGACGACTGTAGCTTCCTCGATGTCTGTCGAGATTGTGTGGCAGGTCCTGACTTTTCCACTTTTCTTCTTGTAGGTGGAAGATGGTGTGGGCCGTGTCACTTCTGATACTAAGTCCGGATGGATCCATATGACCTCCCCTCGTGATGTGGTGAGGGACACTAGACCAGCAGCCTGATCTCGGGGAGGTGGAAGATTAGCAATCTCCATTGTTGCCAGAGGGATGGGGACCACCCCGTCTTGAGTTTCCGTTGGAGGGAAGCTGCCGAATTGTACCGACACCATATTGGCTGCCACCGTTACCTCTTCAAAATCGATGGCCAAAGCGTTCGAATCGATGAGGTTTTGGATGTACCGTTTCAGCTGGTAGCAGTCGTGTGTGGCATGGTGGACGTAGCGATGGTAATGGCAGTACTTTGGGTTCTCCATCTCTGCCGGCCGTGGTTTCCGTCTTGGTGAAGGAAGCTGGATTCTGTCTCCTTGTATGAGCATGTCCAAGATGGGCTTGACGTGACCGTCTTCGAAGGAGTACGTGATCTACGGCCATTGTTTGTCTGCTGGCTTTGGCTCAGGTTTTTGTGCCGTGTCGGCCACCATAGCCTGCTTGCCCCGACTGTCTCAATTGTTGGAGGAATTACCCCCATTGTCGTTGTTGGTGTTAGGACGTTTGCCCTTGTTCTCTCCGTCCGAGATGTGCAACCCCAATTGGCGAGCCTTCTTCAATCATTCTTTCGCACTTGTGGCGCTGATGATGAACGTCTTCTAATCCTTGAATTGACTTTTGCCCATCCAGAGACTGATCGTTGGAAGCAGTCTCTTTTGGCAAATTTCAATCAAAGAGGAATCGAGATTTTCGGAGGACAGCTTCATGGCGGTTTGGCGGAACTGCTCAATGTAGTTCCTTGTCAGCTCCTTCTCCCCTTAGACGACGTCTATGAGGGTGGACATGGTGACGTCCTGCCCTACTTCGTAGAATCTCTCCAAGAACATGCGCTTGAAGCCGGCGAAGGAGTAGATGCAGTTGTCCGGCAGATTACGATACCAGTCGAAGGCGACTCCTTCCAATGCCCCGACGAATAATCGTGTGAGAATAGCATCGTCATGGGGCAAATGGTCGGTGGTGACCTCAAAGTAAGTGATGTACCGACTTGCTGAGGTCTTGCCATCATAGGGATTGATATTGAATGGCTTATATCTTGGTAGAAATGGCACATCCCTCCATGTAGCAGGGTATGGTTGTCGTATTCTGAGGTCTTGGGAATTCTCTCGGGCGTGGAACATGGCTTGGAGCTCTTGGACCTCTCTTCTTACTTCGCGGGCTTCGTCCACGGCGGTGGGGGCCGTTGTTTCCGGAGGATTGTTGCCCGGGTTCGGTACTGCCGAATTCGAGTCCGTATTGACCGCGGGACCCGTGCTGGTTGGGCCAAGCGTCCCTCCTTGCAGAGTTGGAAGGACCGCTTTAATCTCGTCTACAGATTTGACCAAAGCAAGCAATATGGCTTCGAGACTGTCGATACGCTGGCGATCACTGGAACCACCTTGGTTGCTGTCTGTCATGAATACCGTTTTTACATGAGGAGAGGTAGACGGAGCGGTGGACAAAGCGCCCTCCGAATCGTACCCCTGTAGTGAGAAGTCGTCGGGATATGTGGGTATGTTCCCTTCTGATTCAGACTCAGAAGGAACAGTACCCCCAATCTCCGAGTTTGCCTCATCTTGGGAGTTGTGGATGTCCTCGGGGACGTCGAGATTTGCTACATCTGATGGGAGAGTTGTCTTCCCCGGCTCGTCTTCTTGGAACATTGGGTTGCTGTGGAGGCTCGGAGGGGTGCTACCCCTAGCCTCAGCAACCCCCTGCGTTATAGACGACAAATCTCCTACTGTAGCAGATTTCGTCTTAGAGCGAGTACCTTAGAAAACTCCGGTGGTGGGCACCCGCTTAGACGACAGTCTTTTAGTCGCAGTGGTTGAGATTTTTGGGCTGGGAATACTTGTCTTCTTCCCCCTTCCATCAGTGGGGACTTTTCGAACAGAGTTACAAGATACGACGGGAAGTGCCTCGTCTTCTGGAGATGGCTGTCGCAGTCTTTGAAATACGGACTGCCGGCTTTTTTGTGCCGTCGCACTGTTGCAGCAGCAGTTGACGATGACTTAAGTACAGTGGCGTCCGTGAGAGGCCTTTTTGCACCCCCGATGTGTCTTTTCTTTCCTTGCGTTTGTGGAGGATAGCCTCACGCAAGTTAGATGGGACGGGGTCGACCCTCTCTGCTTCCAAAATTTTGGGAGACTTTTGTGAACCTCTCTGTCCGTCCGCCGCCGGGGGCTGGACTCGAGTGGTTCTGTACAACTTCCCATCTGAGGCCCGCATAACAGTATGCGGGACGCTCGAATGGTCAGAGGGTAGATCAGCGGATCAAACTCACCAGGCTCGCGCTGCCTTAGACTTTTTCGCTCTAGTACGTAAGGGCATATAGTAGGAAGAGTCTAAGTGATACTGGAGAGAGTCAGACATGTCTTCTTAGGAGCACAAGAGATCAGGGCCATAAGAGAGGCGGTCGAAGACGGAACCGCATGAAGTATGCATCATGCGGCTGTCTTCGGTGGTCTGTATACGGTTGGCAGGCGTAGCCGCATAGGCCTTCTTCATGCGGCTGGGAGTCTCAGCCGCATGATTCTTCTTTATGCGGCTGGATGATCTGGCCACATGGATTTTCTTCATGCAGCAGGTGGATCCACCCTCATAAGCCTCCTGCATATGGTTGGCAGGAGTGTTCGGCTTCTTCTTGGGACGTACAGAGTCACTCTTTGCCCCTGCAAGTCCAGCATCGTAGTGTTTTCCTTTGTCGGACTTGGGAACAGCAAAGTTCTTTATGGTTTGAAGTGGAGCCGTATAAGAATCACCCTCGCCGTCTTGGGCAGCATAGAGTATCCCGTCTAGAGCTTGTAGAGGAGCGAATGACTTCGGCCTCCACTCGTAGCGAGCTTTCTTTGTGCGGGTTCGTTTCTGGATCGGGCCAGCACTTCCTTCAGAGAGCATCTCTTCGAATGCCTGTTGGTCGAAACGGACGACCATCTTCTGTTACGTTGAGCCAAGCTTGGCTGCATCCGACTGTGTCACCAAGTCTTCAGCCGTGGAGAAGTTTGTCCCCAGCAGAGTCGTCATCGTGTTTGCCATTGATTGTAAAAGTACAGAACAGTTTTATAGGAGGACTGAACTTAGACTCACAATACAAACTCACTTGTACAAAGAAAGCCTAGGGACGAAAACCTAGGTACAGCAATCTAAGTACAATTGTTTATTTTAGATTCTAGAGGGTGACAATAGAGGCTCGGGAAAGCGACGGCAGCTCTGCCTTACTCCTTCGACGATCGGTGTGCAGCCTTGGCTCCAGAAGATTTGCTCAACGTTGAGAAAATGTTCCCTTTGCTCTCTCTCTCCTCTTCTTTCCAAGTACTCTGGTGCTCTCTCTGATCTCGAAAAGTGCTCCTGTGTGCTCCTCTCTCTGTGTGTGCGTATCTTTTTATATGTTGTCTCCTCTTGCAAGGGAATGGCACCCTGCTATTTATAGGAATGGGGTGTGATCATTAGGGTTGCAAATAATTGCTTCTAGGAGATGGCGGCGGCCTGTTGATTGGTTAATCTAGGCCATTAGTTTTGATTGTGATGAATCTGGACCATTAAGTATAGATTACACCAAATCTCATCAGCAATTAATACTGATTGGAATAAATCTTCCTCATAATGATCTTCTGATGTCTGCGAATAAATTTGATTTATTCTCCTGCCACGTGTCCCAGATTATTGAGATTTGACCCAATTTATGATTACAATAAATCTGGGAGATTGATCGGCTTAGGACACGTATCCTAGGAGCCACTGGGAGAGATCTGAACCGCATGAATATTGAGCCGCATAAGGTTTGGGCCGCATAAGGTTTGGGCTACGTGTCAGGGCTGCTCGGGTAATGGTCACCCCTCGGACCTTCGAACCGCATGGAGATGATCATTGCGAGCCGCATATAGATGCATCTGCCTGAGCTGCATGGAAATGGTCCTCTTGAGCCGCATGGGAAGGCCTTCGCTTGCCGCATGAGACTGTTTTGGCTTGAGCCGCATAGGACAGTTTCATTCTGAACCGCATGGAAAGTCTTCGCTCGAGCCGCATATGAACGTCCACGTGGCAAAGCCACGTGGCACTTTATAGATCTCAGGGGATTGTGTCAGAGATCTCTTTCTCTTTTCTAGAAGTTTGTCATTATGACAGAGTCATAATTACCTCCTCGTGTCAGGGCTGTCACTTTTTCAGAATTGTCAGCCGTCAAAGTAATTAATGCAGCATGGGTTGGAGGGGAGGACTGTTATGCCACGTGTCTTCTGAGCCGCATGGAACATTTCAGACCGCATAGTTCCTGAGCTGCATAGTCTTTCTGTACCGCATGGGCAGTTTGAGCCGCAAGGGGTTCCCTGGCCGCATGGGTCATTTTCCATGCTTCTACAGTGATTACTCTGAGCGTCTGTTCACCTTATCAGCTCAGGACCACAGGCGAGTACATTCACTGATAGTTTTTATTGTCTTGATATTTACTATATCCGATTCAGTTGTAGTATTTTACATGATTCCTGACACGACGGTTCACGGACTAGTATACGTCGGATCCTGTCATGAGATGTTATTCCTGGACTTTCTTGGTATATGGGTATGTGATATTTCCGTATTTCCTGTACTTATATAGACATTGATTTGGGAGTGGGCTGGCCCCCTGCTTTTGAACCCTGTGTCATGACGTGCCATGTCCGGATCCGTAATACTATTTAGGGATGGGGGAATTATTAAGGGTTATGTGATCAAAGCTCCCTGTAACTATTTTGCTAGCGCCACCCTCACCTCACGTAGGGTGTAGCAGATACCCCGTGTGCCAGTTATCCAGGTTGGACGATATGACTCTCCGTTGAGGTCACCGCGGATTGTCGGGCCAAGTGGATAACCCTATCGTGATTCTCTAGCCGATCACATATCGCTCTAATAGTTTAAATCAAATTTTACATTTATTGTCGTATCTTATATCCAGTTCAGCTTTACTTTCTGTACTTCTCACCATGCTATGATTCCATTTCTCACATGCTCTACCTGCTTTTATACTGTACCATAATTTGAGACTAAGTCCTGTTTGAAAGAAGGGTTACAACCCCGGTCCTTGTTTGGTTCAAGGGTTGTAACTCGGCTTTCAAATGGTTCCCAAGTCGTCTATATCTTTGTCTTGTATTTCATTATACTGTCTCTTATAGTATTTGTCAATTCATATGGAACTGTTGTTGGTGTTTGTACTTGCTCCTTTTTCTGACAGGATACTGTTGATATATTACAGATGATTCTGAGTCTGATTGCCCGACCTATTATGGGGTCGAGTCTGACGGAGTAGACTTGGACCGTGGCTTGTTAGTAGAGCCACTAGACTTTGCTCACCCTGAGTAGTATAGTTAGTTAGGTTTGCCTGGCCTGCGAGCCAGCTATCACTTTCAGTTTGTAGTACCTTATATATATTTTCTGTGACTCTGGGTTGTTTGTGTATAGCTCTGGACATGTGTGGATCTTGAACTCATTTCCTGCTTTATCTATCATATTTCCCTTCCATGCTATCTACCTTAGTTTTGTATTTGTGATTGAGACTGTATTGCTATGTCACCTCCATTTGGAGAGTATATACTGTACTGATACCTTTATCTATTTTAGTCGTAGTATTTACAGACCCTATATACAACGTTCTACCGCCGGTACTGCGGCGTAGGCTGGACGTAACCATGTGCTCGTGCCCCTCTTCAGGGTGCGGGTCGTGACACGTTTTTGTGGTGGCCCATGCAGGTCTGTGTCGCAATTAGTACGATCTCGTAATGGTGCTCGACTTAGAGTACTAATTACGAGCCTGCAATTAGGACGTAGGATCTATGGTATATGATAGGAGTTACTCAATCATATTTTAGGAAATTTCTGATCTTTTGATTACCATAACAAATTCTTTTGCATTGAATTTAATTGTCCTTGTTTGATATTCCTATCATGTGCCATATTGATTCCTTGTTTCAATCTATCCTCAGGATGACGATCACTTGCTCTCAGGCAGCAGGATCTAGCGCTATTCCGGAGAGGCCCGATCCGGCAGGACTTCCACCTCCGGCTACGGGAGCTGCACTTGAGGGAGCTGCCACCTCAGTTCCTGCTCTTCAGGCGGGAGCAGCAGCAGCGACGGTTCCAGGAGGTCTTCACCTCCAGTAGTGGGACCGTCCATAGTTATTCCTGATATTCTTCCACCGCCGCCTCAGCTACCGACAGATACTCAGGGGATGATGGCCCTTCTGCAGCAGATGTTGCAGACACAGCGAGCACAGGCCGAGGCACAGCATCGCCAGGCAGAGGTGATGCGACAGACCATGGAGAACTCGCATCAGCTGGCGATGGCAGCAGTAGAGAGGGGTGGACCGGGTGCAGTTCAGGGAGCACCAGTACAGCAGCAGGGTCAGGGGAGGCCCGGTACGCACCTAGACTTCAGGAAGATGAACCTGCGGGAGTTCAAGGGTACCGAGGGTATCCTATACACGGACGACTGGTTGGAGGATGTGCAGCGGAGTCTGGAGTTGGCATAGGTCCCGAGAGGACTTTAGGTGACTTCTGTAGCGAGCCAGTTATTCGACATAGCGCTGACTTGGTACCAGGCGGATCCGCGTGCATCGGTGAGGGGATTGTCTTGGGAGGACTTCAGGAAGCTCTTTAAGGAGAAGTTCTACCCAGATGTAGCCTTGACAACTTTGGAGGGGCAGTTTGCTAGTTTGGTGCAGGAGAACTCGTCGGTAGACGAGTATGCAGCAGAGTTTTTCTGCCTGAGCAGGTTTGTACCTAGTTTGGTCCAGGATGAGGGGTACAAGGCCCAAAAGTTTTAGAGGGGTCTTATACATGCCGTGCGTACTCGTACCTCTGGGAGACGTGATGCGACCTTCGAGCAGATCTTAATGGAGGTGCAAATTACAGAGGAGGACTTCGGCCTCAAGCCGAAGAGGGGCAGTGACATTCTCGGAGCTAGTTCGAGTGCAGGGCCGGCGAAGCGCCTACATTTCCAGCAGAGGCAGTTCCAACAGCAGCAGCCTCAGTTGCAGTTTCAGCAGGCACCGACGCGTGCCCAGCAGCACCAGGGCCAGGGTCAGGACCAGAGTCCGGCTACACAGTGCACCTTCAGTGGGAAGCCAGGGCACACTAGAGAGGCTTGTAGGAAGAGATTAGGAGTCTGCTTATACTGTGGGGCACCCGATCACCAGCTGAAGGATTGCCGTCTTCGGGGAGTCCGAGGAGGCCAGGACAGAGCACCGCAGACCAGAGGACCAGCAGTTCCGCAGAGAGGTCCTCCACTTCAGACCCAGCAGCAACGCTTTGTGCAGCATCAGAGGGGAGCCCCTACGGGCAGAGTGTTCACCCTGACAGCAGAGGAGGAGGCAGAGCCAGCAGGCGATGTAGTGGCAGGTCACGTTCTTCTTGATTCATTCCCTGCATTTACCTTGTTTGATTCCGGTGCCACTTATAGTTTTGTGTCTGTTTTCTTTGCTCTGAGACACAATATTATTGCTGAATCTTTGGGTAGGACTTGCAAGATATTGACCGAGGGAGGCATCATCCTGGTCAACAATATCTGTAAGGGGGCGGAGAGTTACTTTAGGAGGCCAGGATTTGGGTACGTGCTTGCTCGAAATGCCCCTTCCGAGGTACGATGTGGTACTCGGAATGGATTGGTTGAGCATGCACCAGGCTAGTATAGACTGTAGAGGAGGTAGGATTCTGTTTAGGTCGTCGGGAGAGCCAGAGATTGTGTTTGCCAGGGGAGCAGCTGAGCCGGGAGATAGGTTCTGTGGAGCTTTACTGGCGGGGCAGGCATTGCCACATCCATTGATAGCTGACTTCATGGATGTTTTTCCCGAGGAGTTGCCTGTAATGCTGCCAGATAGAGACATTGAGTTCTTTATAGACTTAGTGCCGGATGCTGAGCCTATCTCACAGCACGTCTATAGGGTCAACAACAGCGAGTTGGCAGAACTGAAGAAGCAGGTCGACGAGCTGCAGGACAAGGGATTCATTAGATCCAGTTCATCGCCTTGGGGAGCGCCAGTTCTATTTGTACCGAAAAAGGATGGTATGATACGCATGTGTATCGATTGTAGGGCCCTCAACAACCTTACTATCAAAAACAAGTACCCATTACCGAGGATTGACGACATGTTAGATCAGTTGAGCGGTGCCAAGGTATTTTCGAAGATAGATCTGAGGTTCGACTATCATCAACGGAAGGTGAAGCAGGAAGACATTCCGAAGACAGCTTTTCGGACTCGGTACGGCCAGTACGAGTTTACTGTGATGCCATTTGGGTTGACCAACGCCCTAGATGTGTTCATGAACTTAATGAACAAGGTATTCCATCAGTACCTTGGCAAGTTCGTGGTGGTCTTCATAGACGATATCCTGGTCTACTCAAAGACGCCAGAGGAGCACTAGGAGCATCTGAGGATTGTGCTCGAGACTCTGAGAAAGGAGCAGTTGAACGGGAAGCTGTCGAAGTGCGAGTTCTTTTTGAACCAGGTTGAGTTCTTAGGTCATGTTATGATCGAGCACGGGATCTCAGTAGACTAGAGGAAGATTGTTGTGGTAGAGTTTTGGTCTACGCCCAGTACAGTTGTCGAGATTTAGAGCTTTTTGGGTTTGGCAGGCTATTATCGGAAGTTCGTCCAGGATTTCTTGCAGATTGTGGAGCCGATGACTAGACTCACCAGGAAGGACGTGGAGTTCGTCTGGACTGAGGAGTGTCAGGCCGCCTTCGATGAGCTAAAGAAGAGGTTGACATCAGCTCCGATCTTGACATTACCGTCTGGGACCGGTGGTTTCTCGATTTACAGCGACGCTTCTAGTCGGGGTCTGGGTTGTGTACTTCAGCAGCATGGGAAGGTAATTGCCTATGCATCTAGGCAGTTACGTCCTCATAAGAAGAACTACCCGACTCACGATCTGGAGTTAGCCGCTGTTATCTTTGCCCTGAAATTATGGAAGCACTATCTGTACGGAGAGCGGGTTGAGATCTTTACTGATCACATGAGCTTGAAGTACGTGTTCACTCAGAAAGAGCTGAACATGCGGCAGAGACGTTGGCTCGAGCTGATGAAGGATTTCCATATCGCCTTGCAGTACCATCCAGAAAAGGCCAACGTAGTTGCAGATGCCTTGAGCAGGTATCCAGTAGCTATGTATCTGACAGCAGACCGTCATCTTTTGGCTGACCTGGACAGTTTGGGAATCGAGATGATTATTCCGGGCATGGAGGTACAGATGTGGGGTTTGCAGATTCAGTCTGAGTTGATGGACAGAGTCAGATCAGCACAGTATGATGATGTTGCCCTGAGAAGCATCAGGGAGCAGGTGCGGGCAGGGTTGCTCGACGATTTCTCTATTGCCAAAGATGGGTCGTTGTGGCACGGTGCTAGACTGTGCGTTCCGAGTGGGGAGCTTCGGGAGGAGGTTCTTCAGGAGGCACATCGCTCTCAGTACTCTATGCATCCTGGTGCCAACAAGATGTACAGAGATCTGTGGGAGCACATTTGGTGGTACGGCATGAAGCGCGAGGTAGCTCAGTTTGTATCTCGCTGTTTGGTTTCTCAGCAGGTGAAGGCTGAGAGGCAGAGGCCTGGTGGGTTGCTACAGCCACTACCCATTCCTGAGTGGAAGTGGGAGCACATCACCATGGACTTTGTGTCCGAACTTCCACGGTCTCCAGGAGAAAAAGACGCAATTTGGGTCATAGTTGATAGATTGACCAAATCGGCCCACTTTTTGCCTTTCAAGGTGGGAATATCTACGGAGAGGTTGGCAGAGCTGTACGTTCGTCAGATTGTACGATTGCAAGGGGTTCCTGTGAGCATAGTTTCAGATCGGGATAGCCATTTTACTTTCCACTTCTGGAGGAGTTTGTAGGCTAGCTTGGGCACCTCGCTCAAGTTTAGTACCGCTTATCACCCCCAGACAGACGGGCAGTCGGAGAGGACTATCCAGACCTTGGAGAATATGCTTCGTATGTGTGTGCTAGATCTCGGGGGTTCTTGGGAGGATCATCTTCACCTGGTAGAGTTTGCTTACAACAACAGCTATCAGGCTAGTATAGAGATGTCGCCATTCGAGGCTCTATATGGACGGAGATGACGTACTCCATTATCATGGGACGATGTTGGCGAGAGAGTGCTGCTTGGATCGGAGATGGTAGTGGATGAAGTTGAGAAGGTCAGGTTGATTAGAGACAGACTTCGGGTGGCTCAGGATAGGCAGCGGCATTGGGCCGATAGCCACCGGAGACCGTTAGAGTTCAAGGTTAGTTTCAGTTCATGTTTGTGATTGCTTGTGATTTTGTTGTCCTGTGTGCTGAGTTTGTTTTATGTCTAGGCTGGTGCTTTGGTGTTCCTGAAGATTTCTTCGATACGGGACACGATTTGCTTTGGCTGAGGCGGGAAGCTTAGTCCGCGCTAAATCGGACCTTTCACTATCCTTGAGAGGGTCGGTACAGTGGCTTACTGGCTAGACTTGCCGCATATGCTAGAGGGGGTACACAACGTGTTCCATGTGTCGCAACTGAGATGGTACGTGGCGGACCCCAGCCATGTATTAGACCATTCAGTGATCGAGGTGGGGCCTACTCTTCACTATCCAGAGCAGCCAGTAGAGATTCTGGATCGTAGGGAGAAGGTGCTCCGGAACCAGGTTATACCCTTGGTTCGTGTTGCATGGAGGCATTACTCTCCAGGTGAGTCTACCTGGGAGAGAGAGGACGACATGCGGGAGCATTTCCCTTATCTCTTCGAACCCTGAGGTATAATTTTTGTTTCTGCATGTGATTCAGTGTATGGTTGTTTTAATTTTGAGGACAAAATTTTTTAAGGTGGATAGATTTGTCACCCCCAGTTTTCATGAACAGGGGTATTTTGGTAATTTTCTACTTTAAATTTTTTTAAAATTATTTATTTATTTATGGTATTATTTTGGGATTATTTGAGTCGGGTTCGAATTTCAACTCAATCCGACTTGTATCGGGGACCCGGGGTAGTGTTGACTCTAGTGGGCCCACACACTAGTTAGCCATAGCCTACATGTTAATTATTTTAGTTAGTGACTAGGCTAATTTATTTGGATAGGATTAGTGTGATTAGTGTTTTAGGAATGACTAAACTAGCCCCCGACTTAATCCCCTTTCCTATGTATTAAAATATATTAGAGAGGAGGGCTTTTTAGACTTTCCACTAAGTGCCACATAGCCCCCATGGCCGGCTACACTAGAGTGGATAGGCTTAGCCATTCATCATTATCCACTCTTCTATTCTCTCTCTTGTTCTTCCCCAAATTGATTTAGAGAGCAATCCCTAGCTATTTCTCTACCAAATCCTTCCATTTTTCCACCCAACCTTCTTCTTTCCTTCTCCATTCAAGCCATGGAGGAAGCTACCCAAGTTTGGGAGGATTCAGAGCTCGTTCGTGTCCGTTTGGGATTCCTACGTGTCGGTGGCATATCGGGAGACTTTTTCTTCGATCCGAATCACCGGGAGGTATAAATCCCTTCTCCTTCTCCTTCTTCTCATGCATTAGGTCGATTTTGACCCATAGGAATGACCCCCATGGTTGTGTCTCTATTTGTATCCATTTCGTGTCCATTTGGACACTTGTAGAGGTGTCCTATGTATAGGATCGTGTCCTAGTGGGAAAAAAACCCCTATTTGGACACATGTGGATTTATTATTTATTGATTTAATGTTGTTTTAATCTTTAATTCCAGATTTATGAGTGTTTAGAGATGTGTTTTCCTAAGTATCATATTGTATCATATTATCTAATATATATATATATATATATATATATATATATGGTGGTATATATATTATTCTCTATATAAATATATATGTATATATACATTATGGCTCATATATATATATGTATATATACTATGGTAGTTAAAGTGTGATTTTGTGTTTGGTTGTGGGGGCATAGTGGTTCGGCCAAGGAGTAGGAAATTATTTGTGTGTGTTGTGAAAAAAATTGGTGTGTAGATGTGTGTGGTTTGGAGAGTGTATGAGCGTTTGTTTGAGTGTAGAGTTTAGAGAGATTGTGAAGTGGTGAGTGTGCTAGAAAAGGGGGGGGAACCACTGAATCAGCAGCTATTGCTGCCCTTCAGTCCCCTTGTTGACTGCCATATGATAGCCCAATTCAGTCCACTAGATGGCTGTCCATTTGAACCCTTCACAGTCCCATATCTGTCCATATAAATCCCCTAAACCAGTCCACTAAACAAACCTATATATGGCTGTCCATTGCACCCTTTGAACAGCCCATATAAACTGTCATTAACCCCTTATTAGCAATCTAATATTAGCCTTGTTGGCTGTCCAAAACAGTCCAATAAAGGCCCTACAAGTCAGTCCAGATTTTACTCCATTGCACCATTTGAACAGCCCTTATAAACCTGTCATTGTTACCCCCATTTAGTCCCATATTGGCCCCTTAACTTTCAGTCCATACAAGCCTATATGGCTATCCAAATCAGCCCTTCAACTGTCACCCATATCAGTCCAATACAGTCCATAAAATTCAGCTATGTGTGTGGGTGATTATGAGTTGTGTGTGTGTGTATGGGAGCCTAAATGAGTATAGCTAATAGCCTTGGTGAGAGCCTTGTGTAAACCTATAGGAAAGCCTATATGAGTGTGGTATCATGAGTGTTGTGTGTGAGTGAGTTGTGTGGGTGAGTGCTAGAGTGATGTGAGGATAGTATATGATATTGGTAAGGTAAAGGGGTAGGGTAAACTAACCTATGTTCTAAGATAGGCTAGATACCTAGGATACCTATATTTTTTGGTAGGTAAACCTTAGATAGGATAGTATCTAGCTACCCTAAGGAGCCTAGGCTAGTATCTCGGGTATTAGCGGGGTTTTCTTTGTGTTGGGCAAGGTATCGGGATTTACCTTGGTAAGGGTAATATAGGTTTTACCTAGAACTAGGGTATTTGAGTCTAGAGTCTAAGATATGGTTAGAACTTGGTTCCCTTGGTTGGTAATGATCAAATATAGTGCTCCTAGACTAGTTTTGACGTCGGTTGACTATTTTGACCAAAAGTCAACAAAAGTCAACCGATAGTCAAACTTAGCCTTTAAGCGACTAGATTTGACCGAAACCAAACCAGAGTTGACCAGTTGACTGAAAGTCAACAATTGGTCAACATTAGACTAGTTTGACCTAGTTTAACTTTGATTGACTCCCAGTGACTTGGTATGACCTAGTATGAACCAGTATGACCTAGTATGACTCAGTTTGACTTAGATTGACCTAGTTTTGACTTAGACTTGCATTCATGACTTATATTAGTTTTCTTTTTCAGTATAGAACCCTGTTTCACTCATAGTATCTTATTTTAGGTCTGTGATTACTCTGAGCGTCTGTTCACCTTATCAGCTCAGGACCACAGGCGAGTACATTTACTGATAGTTTTCATTGTCTTGATATTTACTATATCCGATTCAGTTGTAGTGTTTTACATGATTCCCGATACGACGGTTCACAGACTAGTTTACGTCAGATCCTGTCATGAGATGTTATTCCTGGACTTTCTTGGTATATGGGTATGTAATATTTTCGTATTTTCTGTACTTATATAGATATTGAATTGGAAGTGGGCTGGCCCCCTGCTCTTGAACCCTGTGTCATGATGTGCCATGTCCGGATCCGTAATACTATTCGGGAATGGGGGACTTATTAGGGGTTATGTGATCAAAGCTCCCTGTAACTATTTTGCTAGCGCCACCCTCACCTCACGTAGGGTGTATCAGATACCCCGTGTGCCAGTTATCCAGGTTGGATGGCATGACTCTCCGTTGAGGTCACCGCGGATTGCCATGCCAAGTGGATAACCCTACCTTGATTTTCTAGCCGATCACATATCGCTCTAATAGTTCAAATCACATTTTATATTTATTGTCGTATCTTATATCCAGTTCAGCTTTACTTTTTGTACTTCTCACCATGCTATGATTCTATTTCTCACATGCTATACATGCTTTTATACTGTACCATGATTTGAGACTAAGTCATGTTTGAAAGAAGGGTTACAACCCCGGTCCTTGTTTGGTTCAAAGGTTATAACTCCGCTTTCAAATGGTTCCCAAGTCGCCTATATCTTTGTCTTGTATTTTATTATACTGTCTCTTATAGTATTTGTCAATTAATATGGAACTGCTGTTGGTGTTTGTACTTGCTCATTTTTCTGACAGGATACCGTTGATATATTACAGATGATTCTGAGACTGATTGTCCGACCTATTATGGGGTCGAGTCTGACGGAGTAGACTTGGACCGTGGCTTGTTGGTAGAGCCACTAGACTTTGCTCACCCTGAGTAGTATAGTTAGTTAGGTTTGCCTGGCCTGCGAGCCAGCTAGCACTTTCAGTTTGTAGTACCTTATATATATTTTCTGTGACTCCGGGTTGTTTGTGTATAGCTCTGGACATGTGTGGATCTTGAACTCATTTTCTGCTTTATCTATCATATTTCCCTTCCATGCTATCTACCTTAGTTTTGTATTTGTGATTGAGACTGTATTGCTATGTCACCTCCATTCGTAGAGTATATATTGTACATGTACCTTTATCAGTTTTAGTCGTAGTATTTACAGACCCTATATACAGCGTTCTACTGCCGATACTGCGGCGTAGGCTGGACATAACTACGTGCTCGTGCCCCTCTTCAGGGTGCGGGTCGTGACATCTTCTAACATGGTGTCTACCGAATTCTCAGAAGATGACGAAGATGACATTGAAGAAGATCCTGAAGTGGACCCTTGGGCACAAAGGATGGACAATCAGTAGGAACTTCGTTTTGAACAACGAGAACCACCTACTGAGGATCAACTAGTCCAAATCGATATTGGAGAGAAGGGCGTATCACGACCAATCTTCATTAGCAAAAATCTCTCAAAAGATGATAAATAAGAATTAATTTACCTTATTCGTGAATATATTGATGTCTTTTCCTAGAGTTATGAAGATATGCCAGGATTAGATCCTCAAGTTGCAACTCACAAACTTAATATTTTGCCGAATGCTAAGCCGGTCAAACAACAACAACGACGATTCAAGCCTGAAATGATGGATGTAATTGATGATGAAGTCAAAAAGCTTATAGCTTGCGGTTTTATCAGAGAAGAACAACATCCTGACTGGGTAGCCAACGTTGTACCAATTCTGAAGAAGACCGAAAAGGTTCGAGTTTGCATAGACTTTCGGGATCTCAATGATGCTTGCCCTAAAGATGAATTCCCTCTCCCAATTACTGATGTCATGATCGACAACACATGTGGATTCGAACGAATTTCTTTCATAGATGGATTTTCTGGATATAATCAAATCCGGATGAATCTTGAAGATGAAAAACATACTTCATTTCGTACTCCTCGTGCAGTGTACTGTTATACAGTCATGCCGTTTGGTCTTAAGAACGCAGGCGTAACTTACCAGCGGACTATGAGTACTATCTTTCGAGATCATCTGGGAAAGACTGTCGAATGCTGTTGACGATATTGCTGTCGAAAGTCGTCTAAAGGAAGATCACATTCAAGATTTAAGGACTATCTTCAATCTAATGCGCCAGCATCAACTCAAAATGAACCCACCAAGTCTTTCTTGGGTGTCTCTAGTGGCAAATTTCTCGGCTTCGTCATTACCTCTAAGGGTATACACGTTGATCCCGAGAAGATCAAAGCCATTCAAGAGATGCGTCCTCCACGCAACATAAAAGAGCTACGAGGATTCCACGGTCGACTTGCATACATCAGGTGGTTCATTTCGAATTTATCTGGACGTTGCAGACCATTTACTCAGTTAATGAAGAAATGTGTATCTTTCGTTTGGACGGAAGAATGTCAACGAGCATTTGATAACATAAAGAGGTATTTGATGAGTCCACCGGTTCTTGTACCACCGATCTCAAGGATACCTTTCTTAATGTATGTCCGGGCAATAGATCATTCATTAGGAGCTTTACTAGCTCAGAAGAACAAAGAAGGTCATAAACAAGCCATCTACTATCTTAGCCGAACGATGATTGGAGCTGAACATCGTTATAGTCCGGTGGAGAAGGAATGTTTAGCCTTAATGTTTGCTGTTCAGAAGATGAGACATTACATCATAGGCCAAACTATTCATGTCTTATCTCGAGTCAATCCTCTTCGGGTCTTAATAAAAAAGCCAAGTACACTCAATTTCAGGCTTGCCACGTGGGCCATATTATTAGCACAATATGATATGGTTTATGTTCCTCAAAAGTCTGTGAAAGGTCAGGCACTTGCTGACTTTTTAGCAGCTCATCCTATCCCAGAAATATCTAAACTCTATGACGAGATTCCAGGCGAAACATTGGAATCAAATATGATCTCAGAAGAGTTTCCTACTTGGTGGTTGTTCTTCGATGGAGCTTCTAGAATTGGACCTGGAGGTACTCTTGTTGTTGGAGTGGGAATTGTTCTCGTTTCACCAGATGGATTAGCTATTCAAAGGGCTTATTCTTTAGACGAATCATGCTCTAACAATGTGGCAGAATACAATGCCTTATTCATTAGGCTCCAATTGGCCAAACAATTGGGTATTGAATATCTTGAGGTATATGGTGATTCTAAACTGATTGTTAATCAGGTTAGAGGCATATATGAAGTCTGACATCAAGATCTGGTACTATACCATGAAGCAATAATCAGAATAGCTTCTTCGTTCAATGGGTTCTTCATCGAACATATACGTCACACATGTAATACAGAAGCTGATGCCTTAGCTAACCTAGCCGCAGTATTGGCAGTTCCAGTTAAAAGACAACAAATGGTTGTTATCTCTAATAGAGAACTATTTTGTGTTGAAAACAACCACAACATTGAATTCAGCAATCTAATTGAAGTCAATGTCATTAGTGAGGACTGAAGAACACCTTTCATTGATTTTGCAGTACATGACATATTTCCAGAAGACCCTAAAGAAGCTATAAGTATTCGTCGTCGATCGCTTCGATTCTATTATAATCATACTACTAAAACTCTCTATCGAAGAACTTTTGATGGGTTACTCTTGAGATGTCTTGCTGGTGATGAAGCAAAACAGATATTATGCAAAATTCATGATGGTGTTTGTGGAGCACATCAAGCTGGTCCTAAACTACAGGATAGTATTCGACGTATGGGCTTCTACTGGCCCTTTATGGTATCAGATGCTATTGACTATGCAAGAAAATGTCGTGCATGTCAAATTCATGCAGATTTCATTCACCAACCATCATAATTTCTACATCCGACTGTTGTCTCATGGCCCTTCGAATCTTGGGGCATGGATATAATTGGCCCTATTAATCCTCCTTCATTTAAAGGACATCGGTTCATCTTGGCTATAACTGATTATTTCTCCAAATGGGCAGAAGCTATACCTTTGGCTGAAGTAAAAACTAGTATTGTCATCAACTTCATCAAACATCATGTGATATATAGATTTGGTGTCCCTCGTCGAATTATCCATGATAATGGGCCACAATTTATCAGCCAAAAGTTTAATAGATTCTGTGATGAAAACAGAATCAATAATGTCGCCTCTACGACCTATAATCCTGCGGCTAACGGGTTGGCTGAAGCATTCAACAAAAACATTATCAAATTCCTTAAAAAGTTTGTCTCTATTAACAAACGTAATTGGAGTGATAAACTTGGAGAATGTCTATGGGTTTATTGTACTACAGTCCGTAACCCCACAGGTTGTACACCTTTTTTTCTAGTATATGGATGTGAAGCTGTCTTACCTCTGGAAATTCAAATTCCATCATTGAGAATTGCTATTGCTAACGAGCTTACCAAAAAAAATAATGATCGTCTTCGGCTTCAAGAATTGGAGACGCTCGACGAGAAAAGGCTATTAGCTCAACAGCACATCGAACTTTATCAAGCCCAGATCTCAAAAGCTTTTAATCGCAAAGTCAGAGTGCGAACATTTTAGGAAGGCGAGTTAGTTCTTACAGTCAGACGTCCTATGACTATGACTCATATGAGCAAAGGCAAGTTCGAGGCGAAATAGGAAGGGCCATATGTGGTAAATAAGGTTTTCTCAAATGGAGCCTATCAATTAACAGATATGGATGACAAAGTTGGTATGATGCCTATCAATGGCAAATTTTTCAAGAAATATTATGTATAAAAGCAAAATGTACTTTATTTTCAGAGACAAAATGTAAATAAAGTTCGCTTTATTTCAAAAGTAGAATGGAATTACATAATATTAAGGACGGGGAGGAGGCCCCGATCCTTCATTATTAAATACTAGTTTGCCAATAGTTCAAACATCTCATTGTCTGAACTCACAAGAAACTTGCAGGCAGCCATCCTCAATGCCTCTTCTTCGGCAGTCTTTCCAGGCTCCACTAGCTTGGAAATCAAGTCCTCTCCTGGTGCAGGAGCAGTTGAGCCTTCACCCTTTTCTTTCTGAGGAGGCACTGGAGGCTCAGCAGGTGGTGTCTCGGTCTTTCCTTCAAGCTTCGGAATGAGCAAATCTTTGGAAGACATTTTGTACAGAAGGGAAAGAAAGTGACGATATCTACGAAAGTTTTGTTCTATTTATAGACAGAACAATTAGATAGTCAACCTCGAGAACTGATGCGACTTTTTGAAAGAAGCCCAACTGTTCGTTCATTTATAACTGTTCATTCATTTATAACTGATCGTTCATTATCCGATGCGATTGTTCATTCGTGTCTTTTCCTCGAGAGTCTAAGTGACTGTTCATTCATTCAGTGTCCTTTTCTCGAAAATCGAAGTGACTGTTCATTTTTCATAACGAGAGTTCACATTCTCCATACTTCTGAATTTTGTTTATTTACATCAGCAACTAGTCACATCCATATTTCTCCTTGATTCTATTTTTCTTATCACCACATCAAAATCAAATCATAAAGGAGAGAAAATCATTCTTTATTTTCTTCTTTAAAAACATAGATACATCTTAATGGAAATCTATTACATCTCGGATTTTTATTCTAAATATAACATGAAGGTCTACTACATCTTTAGATCTTTTTATTTGTTGGTGCCAGTTCCTTGTCATCTCGACCTGAAGCAACGAGCTAGACAATGGAATCAACTCTGGTCTTCTCTCTCAGAAAGACGAGAGAAGAACCGCAGAGTACAGCATCTCAAAGATAAGCTGCTGTCAATACAACTAGTGGAGAGAAGATAGCTCGCCAGAAGAACTAGGAATGAGATCACCCTTGTGATACGATTCCTAATTCTGTCTCTCCACCATCCAACTCACATGTATAAAGGCTCTTCCTACCATCTGAGGAAGACCCTTCTTGAACATGAAGAGTCCTGAGCTGTCTGATCTGAGTGTCAGAATCACATGAGCTGTCTGATATGGGTGTTAGAAGAATGCACTTTGTAGCATCCAAATCGCCAATGCCAGTTTTGAAGAAACTTGTCAACCAAACTTCTGCAAATATGAACAAATAAAGGAAAAGTCAGTAAAATCTATCAAAACTGCACGCGCATCAACAGTGTGTATAGGCGCATATCAGTAATGTGCGCTTATTATTCTCAAAAGCACAGATGCACGTCAACAGTGTGCGCTGATCAACAGGCGCATATCAGCAATATGCGCCTATTCTCAGAAACACAGACGCACATCAATAGTGTGCACTGATCAACAGGCGTATATCAGCAATGTGCGCCTATTCTCAGAATCACATGCACATCTCAACAGTTTGCGCTGATCAAACATGCGCATATCAAAACTGTGCGCCGATCAACAGGCGCCTCTCAAACAGTATGCGCTGATAAACAGACGCATATCAACAGTGCACACTTTTGATTGAAGCTAAGATCACAGTGCGTGCCCTTATATTAACAGCATCTACAACATGCAAATTAGTATCTATCTTCAAAAGTGACAAAAAAGTAAAACGCTCATTTTTTTGTTGAGACTTACCAACTTTTGAAGGCGCAACATGCAAAAGAATAGCATCGGGACGAAGTGGCGCAAGTGAACTTATGAATGATGAATTTTTGCTGGGTAATGGAACCTTATGAAAAGTCATTTGTTTTGAGGAAGTATGAATGACACTTTCGTTTCTGGTTATCCTTTTAAAAGTGTTGAAGATGAAACATGCGCATCATTCTAGGAGCTTATTTTGGGAAAGAACTAAGTAATAGGTGCTTGAAACCATATGATGGCTGCCATGTGTCTCTCAAAAGAAATAGTAAGTATTGAATTAGCCAAAGGAACACATCTACAGGCGCCATTTGAAATCACAGCCACACAATATATCAGAAATTTTAGATTTCATTGCATAAAGATGGGTGGACCCCTACAGACAAGGACATGAGAAAAAGAATAAAAAGTTGTCATGCTGAAACATTATTCCTTTTCCTTGTCTTCATCGGTCAGACGAAGGGCGGCATCTAATTCCTGTATGTTGCGGATCCGTAAGCGACGCATCAGATTAAGGAATCCCTTCGAATCGCCGCGCTCTTCAGAGGATGGCCCACCACTCGAGCGATTGAAGACTGTTGGGTTTATACCGAAATAGTCTAAAAAGTTCACCACCCTCAATGCCGGGTCAGCCTCCAACAAATAAGTCGAAGGTGTGACGTCGGGTTTCGCTCCAGGAGACTCGATTTCAGTGACAGCATTGGTTTCCATCTCCTTCTTCTTAGATGCCATCGAAATTACAGAAGTGAAGAATAAAGTACAAAGATCAACCCCTACATATAAATCACCAAATTAACTCTTCATATTCCTCATGGGAAACTGAAAATCATCAATGAAACTCGGGACGACGAAGAGAAGATTGTGTGTTTTCGAGAAAGAGATTTAATTGTGTTGACCGGGCATTGACTGGCGCAACTTGACCCAGTCAAAACTTTTATAAATTCAAAGTATTTCAAAACTTTGAAATGTTTTTAAGTTTTGAAAACTTTGAAGAGGGTCTTGTAGAGCGTAAAAATCAAGTTGCGCCATGTATCTACTACTCAGCAATCAAGTTGCGCCCCAAAGATCAAGCTGCGCCACTAATATGAAGCTCAGAAATCAAACTGCACTACTGGTCAGGTTGTGCCATACATCAGACTGCGTCCAATCACATTACGCCAAAATCTACGCGGCGTCTGATATTTAATGGTCATCATTACCTGACAACACTGACAATTGACAGCACAGTGAATGATGAAAATCTTTTCGAATCCCTCGAATTATGCCGCTCGAGGAGATTGGACTGACAGCTATCCTGCACATCTTATGAGTTGCGCCTAGGCTCAATCTAAACAATTTTTTTAGTTGCGTCTAGGCGCAATCTGAACGACTTCTTCTTAAACGCTGCCACATGTCTAGGCGCAGTCTAATCAGGCGTAATTCAACTTGTTGACTGAAGCTCGCGCAACCTGATAAAGTTAAGACAATTTTCATTTCCAAACCAGGATGACGTGGCGCACATGCTACTAATCCTCAAGACGTGTCTACTATCCTGTACACGACAACGCGCATCTCAATCACATGATGCCACGCGTCTAAATATAGTTAGTATCCGATTGATTACGTGAATGAAAATTGGCGCAATATGAGGTTGGCGCAACCCAATGTGGCACAATCCAGCCTCGCGCACATCAAAATAACTGCTAAAATAGTTATTTCCAGAACTCTATAAATAAAGTTTACAATCATTATTAAAGCATCACAGAGAGATCAAGAACTCTTGCAAAATTGCTGCTGCATTCTCCAAAGGCTCTAGTCTTCAAGTTCACATAGTCCAAGGGATAAAGTGATCGTCTTCTGATTAGATTCCTACAGTTGTACTTCTCCAAAATTCAAATTGTACTCTTGTACTCTTTTCAAAAGTTTGTAATAGAACAACTTTTTGTTTTTTGCAAACACCCATATGTTAAAACTTAAAATATACATATACATTTCTATCTATGCAACACTATATTCTACTAAAACTTACCCTACTCTTCACTATCAAACTATTTCCACTTACCTCATATAGCTATTCATGAGCAAGACACTCATGGGTATGTATGAAGACACATACACAGGTTAATCTCCTCAAACTGAACCCCCTTACTATTAATTAGTTAATTCACAAAGGCCAATCCTCCTAGAGACTAATACATGATCCCATCCATAGGCCAAGCACCCCCTCCCCTCATTACCTATGCAACACAGGAAAGGGAAATCCCCTTCCAAAATGTGTGCAACACCCTGCAGTAGGCTACTAGGCCCTTGAGGACATAACTCAAGATATACAGTGGACTTAATCTAAGGCTCTCCTAACTGATACAAGATGCCATACCTATATTGCTGCCACAATCATTCACTAACTCACCCTTAATACCTCTCTCCCACTCTCAAGATAATCCTATATGGACTAACATATTTAGGAAGTAAAGGGAAGGGTTGCTCCTTAACCAAGGACTGACATCAAGTATAGGACTGGACTCACATGGATAGACATGAAGGAATAGCAGGGGACTAATGTATGATGGTATGAACAATAAAATGAACCAAAAGCTACAGTACTACCCTTATCACATGGACAAAAATACTTAGTGAAATGGCTGTACCTAGTGTATAGATAACTGATACATTATAACTCTTATATGCACTAGAGGATTTAGTATCTATATAGGATGACCTATACATATGGGTTGACCCATAAAGGAAACTTGAAATCTAAAGCAATATGGTGAAATACCTGGGTATCAATCACTGAGTTAAAGATATCACATATAGGGACATATATCTAATTAAATAAGAACTACACCATAGTCGAACCAAAAGGAGTAAACACAATGTAGGACAGACCACATATATTGATGGGAATTGAACTTCATCTGGAAATGGATCTAATGATGAGTAAAGGGCTGCACATCTAAAACTCATGTGGATTGAACACTAAAGCTAACAGGTACTAAATAGGACAGTGCACCAATGGGGCAATACTTGAACATTACACTAGGATATTATAGACTGCTAGTAGGTAGCTAATACAAATCACCTATCAACTGATACCAAGGATATGGGACTGTACAAAAGTGAAATGTAGGACAATGAGGTGTACATATGACTTCTCAAATGCAAAGTTCTGAGCCAAGAATGGTCTATACTACCAACTATGCAATGGTCAGTACACTAATGAATGCAGGTTGGTTCAAACCCAAAGGCTGAACTCATAAATGTCTGTACATTCTTGAGAGGATGCAGGACATCTCAACATCTGAATGATACAAGTACCCACAATTAACTGAACCAAGAATGCCTATTGGATTTAACCCAATGCAGGACAATTTACAAAAGAATAGATGCTATCCCGAGGTATCATGACATAACTTAGTTCCAATTATCTGATACTAAGAAAAGGGAAATTGAACATTAGTATTGAATCAAGGGGAAGGGCAATTACAAATCTGAACTCAAACTAAAACCTATATGCAGGGCAACACACAGGGTCTGAACCAATGTAAAGGTTGGTGTTTCATGTTCAAGTATTACTGAACACTAATGAATATCTGACCAAAGGAAGGGAACCCAATTCGACTGGACATGCATGTAAAAAGCAGAGCAAGGATGCAACGCCCAAATGGTAATACGGTAACCAATTGCAATAAAGGGGCCAATAACCTACATGACTGAACTAATATTCGGTGGATATTAATGGTGACCAATACATGTGAGCTTAACATTGATACGAAATGTGGCTAAATAAGTTTATAATAGGTCTAAACCTTATATAGAGGACTGAACCAAATTGGGGATATGCAGGACATAATTCATATATGTGGAAATCTAAATATTAAAAGATTCCCATAATCTAAACATTAGTAAATGGACAACACTCTAAGTGGACTGAACCAATAGGAAGGGAATGGGATTGAATCATCAAATGATGTCTGAACTAAAAACGCAGTGGATTGATACAATCGAGACACAATGGCTACACACATTGCAATGGGGTCTGAACATATGTAAAGGACTTTCTACATCCCTATGGCCTGGACTCTAATGATGTAAGCAGGGTCTGAACAAAACCTATCTAATGTTATGACTGAACAATAAGTGTCAACGAACAAAATCAAGGGTTGATAGATCATACATATAGAGTGGGATGCTCATAGTGAACATGACACCCTATTAACAAACCCCCAACCCATGTTTGATCTATCAAACAAATCCAATATCACAAGATAACCCTAACATAGCTAACACAAAATATTATCAATATAAATCCTAGGTTAAATCTAAAATCTAAGTATCAAATGTCCTAAGAGTCATTTCATCAAACACTTGGTGTGCGTATCCGATACTCTCGTGATACGCACTCCAAATGGATCCGAACTTGACCCAAATCATTCCTAATGCAATGGGAATCCTAAATGAATGCATCTATTCTAGAGGAAAGGAAATTAGAAGTTTTAGAAGGCTCTTACCAATTGGGAGTTAGAATCCCAATAAAAAGTTTTTTGATCTAGATCTTCACCATGCTCCAATGGCCAAATTGCTCCAAATGCTCTCAAGCTAGGCAATAGAGGCTTCCTCTCTTCAAAGGGAAGAGTTTGCAATTGGTTTGAGGAAATTTGGACTCAATTTGGGAGATGAAGGAAATTTGGAGAAGAACACAAATTAGGGTTAGAGTTTTTATTGAAAGGGGAAAGAATGAGGGATATTAGCTATTAATAGCAATAGGGGAGAGCCCAAGGGGCCCGGCCACATGGTGTTCTTAGGGTTTGGGTTTGGGTGAAAGTGACTAAGGGCCTTTTCTTTTTGTCATGACAAGCCCCTTTGGTAAAGGCCCAAACTAATTTATTATTTTAAGTCAAAAATAGGTTCTAAATGGTTTCTAGTTAGCTTAGAGTCTAACTAACTAATTAAAAATGAATTTAAGGTTTGTCTAATCTCACTAACTAGGTTTTCTTGGTCATGACTAACATCTAGTCAATGTGGTTCTAAGGTTTTACCAAATTATGGCACTAACACAATATATTAAATAATGATATTTAAAATAATCAAAAAATTTACAAATTACCAAAATACACTTATTCTAGAATGTGGTAGTGACAAATCTACCCCCCTTAGAAAAATTTTGTCCTTGAAATTTAAAGTTGGTCGTACTCCTTCTAGGTCAAACCCCCAACAATCAAAGTCAAGAAAATTCTATCTAACAACATGCAAGATCATGGTCCTACTGGTCATAATTTTGCAGTCTCAAACATGGTCACTACACTATCTAGCACAGCACAAAATATTATGACATGTACTAATAGAATCACACAACAAGATGGAAAGAAGGACATGAAAAGATAGACCTGCTAACCCGTCACCCATAGCGCCGGCCTCCTCGACCGTCAATGCAAAAGCCCTGCCCCTCTGGGGTATATCCCTCTGATGGTGTGGGGCATGATGCTGCGCCACAGGTGTTCTAGCTCCCTCTCTCTACTTCATGATACTCAAATAACATCCACACTGATACTTCTCTTCATCATAATAGGGTATCATCTATAGGGTATCTATTATGTAATCTGATAACCATACCCGTCTATCCAGAATCATGTTACCAGAATCCTCGTCACGGTAGTAAGTATGGCTACGATAAACCATAGGGTCCGCAACTAAGGTATATAACTCTAGAATCGTGGTATCTAATATTTTTGCATTGTCGCATGCTTGGCTGCAAAAACCTTAAATTTCCACAACCCGAGAAATACATCCAAAATCACTCTATGTCTTCGCCATGCCAGCTAATATGGCTGTGGAAGACTCTAGATTCCATAACTGAGGCAACTTAGTCCATAAGATTTATCTTGGTTGAAAATCAAGTCAACAATGAACACCAAGAATCAAATTCAACAACGGATAAGGAAGAGTAGATAGAAACAGTTGGAATCGAATTTTGAGATAGCTTATAATGAGATTCTCAAGGGTCATCCCAGGAATCTTCTCAAGAAGTCCTATCTGTGATTGAGTATCCTCTCATCCTATAGCCTATTCCTTATCTCCTATCGCAGGCTCGCAGTAGTACAACTAAACTGTTGCACCACCATGACATCGTACTAATACGAATCTCGTCCTACATGAGTGTGTAACAGCGCCCAGCCTATACCGTAGAATCACCACAATATCGTACTATCGCAGGATCGCAATAGTACAACTAAACCCGCACCCGGTATAGGGGCACGAGTGTGTAACAATACCCAACCTATACCGTAGAATCGGCGATAGAACGCTATTCAAGGTCGCTAACTATCAAACTCACACAAAGATATAATGTACCTGTCATAGATCTCAACTCTGAATGGAAGACAAGTATAATAAATAACATTTGATACTCAATCACATTCTATCGTACGATAAGGTCTCAAAGAAGTCTAAATAACTATAAAGACTCAACAAACAACAACTAAATAATATCCAAATCAAATCTCAAATACAATGTCAAAATCTTCAATTATTACAAGTCAAGTTCAAACAGAGAATCTAAAACAAGTCAACTAAACTAGGTATCTTGGTCACTCCTGAGAATCTGGACCCAAGGTAGCTATCCCTTCCTTGGATCCGTATTAGGTAGGACACGTATCCTCTGAGCAATCATCTGAAAAATATATCCAGTTAGGTTGGAACGAGCACATCTCCTCTAGCAGTTCCAAATAAATGACAAAGACTATAAAGCAGTTATAGCAAGTAATACTTAATGAACATGGAAAGTTGAGACATGAAATGAAAATAGAGCAACAGTTTAACTGAAGAACAAGGAAGGTAAATACAGTGGAATATGAGAGCATGGCAATGAAGACTGTAAATAGAGATAGCCAAACTAGAACAATGTGATGTGAGTCCAATCAGTATAACATGAGACAATGTGAATCTAGTATAAGACACAAATCTGGTGTGTTTTGAAATATCAAGTTCGACATGTAAACGGTTAGTGGGTAAATATGGTACATTGCACACTTGGCAAGCGTACGACGGCTATATGTAACGATTAAACTTGTAGTCAATACGGCATGCCGTACGCTTGGCCTAACGGCGACGACCGTCTTTCTAGTGTGGGTGGTTCTTGTATTTAGACTTGTAGTGAATACGGTACGTCGAACGCTTGGCCTAGCGGCGACGACTATTTTTCTAGTAGGGGTGGTTTTTGTATGATTGTGAATGTTTACATGTCTACTCAAGTATTTTTCTGCCCTAACAAGTACAAGTGAATCCATATCCCGACACATAAATAGAGTACGAGTCTAGCCAGAAAGTAAGTGGTTCTTATAGGTATTTCTGGCAGGTGGTTCCAGTGAGTGGTTCTAGTAGTAGGGGCTAGACGAGTTAAATACATATATTGCAAATGAATGAATCGAGAATACCAATCCGTGTTGTAACAGAGAATCAAATAGAACTATACTAGAAGCTGAATTATAATAATCATCAAGTAAATATAAACTATCAGAGAATGTATTCGCCTATCGTCAAGAGCAATGAATGAGGATCGATGCCCAAAGTGGTGTCATACAAATCTATAAATAAGATATACAAGGCTATTTGATGCTCTAGAGTAAATAATATGTTTGAATGCACTAATTACATGCTTCTAGACATTTTCTAGGTTGATACAGGTCAAGTTAGGTCAATTCTAGGTCAATGAAGTCAATTTGGGTCAACACTAGTCAAATAGTCAACTATTGGTCAAACTTGGTCAAAACTAGGCTAAGTTCACTTATTCCAACATATAGACATTGCCTAACAGAATTTTCCTTTGGTTAGTCTTCACTCTAACTTGCATCTACATGTATCCTGGCTAGAGGGTACTCTATCTAAGCCATCCATACCTGTTTTCTATATCCAAATAATGCCACATGTATTTACTTATATCTATGATACCCATATGTTAAAACTTAAAATATACATATATATTTCTATCTATGGTACACTATATTCCACTAAAACTTACCCTACTCTTCACTATCATACTATTCCCACTTACCTCATATAGCTATTCATGAGCAAGGCACTTATGGGTATGTATGAAGACACATACACAGGTTAATCTCCTCAAACTGAACCCCCTCACTATTAATTAGTTAATTCACAAAGGCCAATCCTCCTAGAGACTGATACATGATCCCATCCATAGGCCAAGTACCCCCTCCCCTCATTACAACACAGGAAAGGGAAATCCCCTTCCAAAATCTGTGCAACACCCTGTAGTAGGCTACTAGGCCCTTGAGGACAGAACTCAAGATATGCAGTGGACTTAATCTATGGCTCTCATAACTGATACAAGATGCCATACATATACTGCTGCCACAATCATTCAGTAACTCACCCTTAATACCTCTCTCACACTCTCAAGATAATCCTATAGGACTGACATATTTAGGAAGTAAAGGGAAGGGTTGCTCCTTAACCAAGGACTGACATCAAGTACAGGACTGGACTCACATGGACAGACATGAAAGAATAGCAGGGGACTAATGTATGATGGTATGAACAGTAAAATGAACCAAAAACTACAGCAATACCCCTCTCACATGGATAGAAATAATTAGTGAATTGGCTGTACCTAGTGTATAGATAACTGATACATTATAACTCTCATATACACTAGAGGATTTAGTATCTATATAGGATGACCAATACATATGGGTTGACCCATAAAGGGAACTTGAAATCTAAAGCAATATGGTGAAGTACCTGGGTATCAATTACTGAGTTAAACATATCACATATAGGGACATATATCTAATTAACTAAGAACTGCTCCTTAGTTGAACCAAATGGAAACATAATATAGGACATACCACATATATTGATGGGAACTGAACTTCATCTAGAAATGGATCTAATGATGAGTAAAGGGCTGCACATCTAAAACTCATGTGGATTGGACACTAAAGCTAACAGGTGCTGAATAGGACAGAGCACCAATGGGGCAATACTTGAACATCACACTAGGATAATATGGACTTCTAGTAGGTAGCTAATACAATTCACCTATCAACTGATACCAAGGATATGGGACTGCACACAAAAGTGAAATGTAGGACAATGAGGTATACATATGACTTCTCAAAAGTAAAGTTCTGAGCCAAGAATGGTTTGCACTACCAATTGTGCAATGGCCAGTACACTAATGAATGCAGATTGGTCCAAACCCAAAGGTTGAACTCATAAATGTCTGTACATCCTTGAGAGGATGTAGGACATCTCAATATCTGAATTATACAAGTACCCACAATTGACTGAACCAAGAATGCCTATTGGATTTATCCCAATGCAGGACAATTTACAAATGGATAGATGCTATCTCGAGGTATCACGACATAACTTGAGTTCCAATTATCTGATACTAAGTAAAGGGAAACTAAACATTAGTATTGAATCAAGGGACAGGGCAATTACAAATCTGAACTCAAACTGAAACCTATATGCAGGACAACACACAGGGTCTGTACCAATATAAAGGTTGGTGTTGCATGTTCAGGTATCATTGAACACTAATGAATATCTGACCAAAGGAACGGAACCCAACTCGACTGGACATGCACGTAAAAAGCAGAGCAAGGATGTAATGACCAAATGGTAATGCAGTAAACCAATTGCAATGAAGGGGCCAATAACCTACAGGACTGAACTAATATTCAGTGGATGTTAATGGTGACCAATTGTAGCTCCCCTTCCTGAATTTTTCTAAAATTTATTTTTATTTTTATTTTTAATTTATTTATTGCGCTTAAAGATAATTTTTGTCGAGATTTTGTGAATGATTTTCTGATTGAATCTTTTATCGAAAACTAGTTCTAAATTAAATATTTTAAGAGTGCTAATTTGTGTTAATAAAAATATTTTATTAAATGACATTGTTAGAATTGTAGAAGATGTACTACTTTGGATTTTATTAAATATTAATTTTGAAAATTGATTTAAATTGTTATAAGTATTTTATAGAATTTTTGGATGAATAAAAACATGTTTTAAAAAAATATTCAATGACGTCAAATATTATTTATATAGCGAAAATCAATTATCATTTTGATTTGAAAATATGTTATTTAAATATTATTATGCTAATCATTTAAATGATATGGATCTATATTCTTGTAATTTGAGTATGGTTTGGATTGCTTAATATTATCAAATATTATTTAAACTAATTAAATTATACATTTTGAGATGTGCTAATATTGTTTTAATAAAAATATTTTATTATTATTATAAAAGAAGCTTCATTATTACTTCAGTCTTTCAAATGCTTATGGTTTTGAGAATTAGATCTTCTGTAGCAATCAAAAGATTTTCTAGTTTAGTTTAATATAAATAAGATTTTGAGACCAAATAAAAACATCGTTTGCATTTATTTAGATAATATCAAAATATTAGTAAAATGATCAAATATTTGATTCTTGTAATGTTAAAATTAGCTATTTAGTAAACTAAATATTTTTAAAATAAATATCCTGATATTTAATCTAATCTCGATTTGATTTCCGAGAGAATTCTTCCTAAGGAGGCGACCTTATCTTTCTATATGATATATGTATATGAGAACCATCTCTCTCCTAACTAACAAATTCTTCTCTTATATACAATCCCTCTCTGAGTGTGCGTACATGATCTCCTCTCTCCATTCTCCTCCTCGATCCGCCATTTCCAACCATCAGCCCCGTCTCGGCCAACCCCTCCTTCTTGTCGACCCTGACCACACCCATCGCTCCTCCTGCTGCCCTGAAACCCAAACTATCAGGAGCCTCCCGACCACATCCTCCGACAATCCATATGCCACCACCGGCACCTTCCCGACACCCTCTTCGCCAACATCCACCAATTGCCACAGACATCATCATCAACGGCTAATACACAAACCATGTGACATGTGTCCGTGTCATATTCACCATTACCAAAATCAGTATCCAGGTGTCCGTGTCCACCACCACCATCGTACAGTTGTGTCCGTGTTGACACAGCCAATACCAAGCAACCATCAATCCTACAGAGCCGCCTCGACGGACCACCACCGAGCCTCTCCGCGGCTACGCCCAGCTTCACCACCCCGTGCACACCACACATGCTGTCCCCTTGTCCATCGCAGCACCACCAGCACTGACACGAGTCCGCTGAGACTCGCCGACATCTGTGCAGCCCAGATCTGACACCTTCGAGAAGTCGAATCCACTGGCGTCGCGTTCACCGCAGTCGCCTACAGCGCCTGGACCTGCCTCGATCCGAGCATACAACTCCCTCTCTGCCTCGACGTCTGCCCCGATTTCGTGGTTGCCCACCGCTGCCGACCGCTACGCCACACCTCAGTCACCACCCGCCAGTGTCGACCCTCGCAGCACCAAGATCAGAGGACGTGTCCGGCGAGCACCCACTCGCCAGATCCGCCCGCAGCCAAGCCCTTGGTCATACGCCGTGAGGTCGAGCCATCCATCGAGCGCCTCTTCCGCCAAGATACTGGAGCGGTAGGCTTTCCCTCTCCCTACCGTTTCCTTCCCAATCCCCACTGTGAGGCCCTCTCTCCCTCTTTTATTTACTTTTAAATAAAGTATTGCTTGTTCAGCTGTCAACCGCAAAGAAATACTTATGATGTGTTCATTAGAACACAATATTGGTACTATAGGATGTTCGTGGTATTAACATTGGTATTTTTAGTATTATTAAATTATGTTAGTTCCAAAATTATATTATTGTCATTAACTATAGTTGTCACCAATGGTTTTTCTAGATAGGCTCAATATTATTATTTTAGTAAATAAATATTATTGTAACTATGCCGTTTCAAATATGGGTTTCACTTAAGAATATTTCTATAGTATTTTTCCAAATATAGTTTTAATCTAAAATTGTATTTTAGCCCTAAGAACGATTTTCCAGCCTTTAAGTATTTATTTAGAATATTTGACAAAATTAGGGTTTTGAGCCTAGAAATGATTTCTATTTTATCTAAAAAAGCATTTAGATAAATCAAGGATTTTTCCTAAAATTATTTATCATATTTTGAATATATTACTCTAAATTATTTTAACCAATAAAATATTGTTTTCAAATAGCGTAAATATTTTCTAAATGGATTACGAGTATTTTAGATATAGTTTTTTTTAATAAGGATTTTCTTTTTTGTAAAACGAATTTCTTCGACTATCGCATCTTAACTATGACTAGTCATACAATCTTAGCTCTTGTGATTCTGACTTTGCCATATCGACCCTAGGCTAAACGGACCGTCCCGGATCCAATGGCACAGTCTGTTCCGTCATTAGAGATCGTCTTGCATAGTTATGACATCTACGACTAATCTATGGCAACCTGATCCAGTCACAACAACTGCAACTTAACTCTGGCAAGTACACTTTCTGATTGCTTTTTAATTCATAGTAGTCTGTACATTTCATGTTTATACATATGTCTTGCTGCTTGTTGACACGCTCGTCACACGGTAATTAGTATCACGGATCTCTACTTACTATATTTCGTGATTATCATATTTTCGTATTTTGTGATTTATTCGAGTCCATGAGTACTAGTCGGGAGGGAAAATATCTTAGTAGACATGTGGACTACCCAGAACTATCCTCCGTGTCTTTCATGAAGAATTGTAGCCTCACATGACACGTACAGGGTGCCGGATTTACCCCCTAGCCATTCACATATCGAAACTGATATTTCAAACCACATAGATAGTTGTCTTTTATTTGTTTCCTTGTTTTCTTCACCACTTGCCATGACATCAGTTACTTTCTAGTTTTTATCTCACATATGTTATTTTCATGTCTTGTGAATTCTATTGTATTTTCGATTTATCGTCGATTTGTGTGCTTGTTCTATTCCTGACTGGAAACCAACATTTTTCAGATTTAGTTATAGCTTCACTTAGCATAGAAAGATACCGGTGTACTTGCAGGTAGAAACCTAGAAATTAGATAGAAGTGGCATCATGTTCATTAATTATAAGAACCTTGTATTTTCTTTAAATATAAATGTCGTAAAAGTTGTAATCAATTTAGAAATGTGAATGAGCAATAAATGTTATATTTTATGATTTTGAGCATCTTGGCCGTGACAGCGTTCTACCGCCGACTCTGCGGCGTAGGCTGGCTTGGACACGTCTCGTATCCGAAAAGCGGGTGCGGGTCGTGACACCAATACATGTGAGATTAACATTGATACCAAATGAGGCTAAACAAGTTTATAATAGGTTTGAACCTTATCTAGAGGACTGAACCAAATTGGGGATATGTAGGACATAATTCATATATATGGAAATCTGAACATTACAAGATTCCCATAATCTAAACATTAGTGAATGGACAGCACTCTAAGTGTACTGAACCAATAGGAAGGGAATGGGATTGAATCATCAAATGATGTCTGAACTAAAAATGCGGTGGATTGATACAAATGACACAAGGGATGTACACATTGCAATGGGGTCCTAACATATGTAAAGGACTTGCTACATCCCTACGGCCTGGACTCTAATGATGCAAGCAGGGTCTGAACAAAACCTATCTACTGTCATGACTGAATAATGAGTGTCAACGAACATAATCAAGGGTTACAGATCATACATATAGGGTGGGCTGCTCACAGTGAACAGGACATGTCACGACCCACATCCGCTTTTCGGACGCGAGCTCGTGAGCAAGCCAGCTACGTATCGAGTGGACTCCAGTTCGTACCTGTGCAATTGGATCGAAAAACGATCAAGCGTGGAGGAAGAACGATCGCGGCGAACTCGAGTTCCCGCTGCACTTGCTGTCGCTATGCTGTGCGTGCGCAGCCAGCCGCCGGCGGTCCTCCGGCGACGTGCGGCCGTCAGGATGGCCGCCCAGGGTGGCGCACCGTCGCCTTCAAGGTCGGGGGGGTCGCTCAATGCTATGGGTTTAGGGTTTCTCTCAAAATCTCTCGGTTTTACTATTTCTGCCAAGATGAGGTCGGCTGCTGTTTAAAGGGTTGTGGGGGAAATGCCCGGGCTCGGGCTCGGGCTCAGGGTTAGCTGGGGAGGGTCGAGGTGTTGGGCCTGGGCTGGGCCGGCCTAGCTTGGGCAGGGCTGGCCTGGCGTGGGCTTCGGGTTTTATCCTTTTTTTTTCTTTGTTTTCTTGTTTATATGTAACTAATTTACATATATATATATATATATATATATATATATATATATATATATATATATATATATATATATATATATATATATATATATATTTTAACTATATATTTTTATATATATATATATATATATATATAAAAATATATATATATATATATATATATATATATATATATATATATATATATATATATAAAAATATATAGTTAAAATATATATATATATATATATATA
Organism: Iris pallida; assembly: GCA_029216955.1. Lineage (NCBI taxonomy): Eukaryota > Viridiplantae > Streptophyta > Magnoliopsida > Asparagales > Iridaceae > Iris > Iris pallida. Next base: position 3,400,221 of record JANAVB010026000.1, read on the forward strand.
TATATATATATATATATATATATATATATATATATATATATATATATATATATATATATATATATATATAAAATATATATATATATATATATATATATACACACACACACACACACACACATAAATATATATATATAAAAAAAAAAAAATATATATATATATATATATATATATATATATACACACACACACATAAATATATATATATATATATATATATATATATATATATATATATATATATATATATATATATATATATATACACACACACACATAAATATATATATATATATATATATATATATATATATATATATATATATATATATATATATATATATATATATATATATATATATATATATATTACAATTAATTAGAAAAGTAATTTATTTATAAAGACTATTATTCACATACTTGAATATACTACTATATGCACAAGCTTACATATAGCCTAAAAATTCCAAAATCTAAAATAGTATTTTAAGAAAATACTCATCATATTTTAATATCAATAACACTTATATATAACAAATATTTAGGGAAAATATTTGTTAGTAACTTAAGATAAAATACGAATATATATAAAAATAAATATACCCTTACTAGAACGTCTCTGGTCGTACTACCTGTCAACATGGATTTGGGTTAGGCTCGGGTCAAGTCCGACTAGTTTAGTACAACCGGTTCTTCCAAAATCATTAATCTAATTAATAATTAATTATTCGCCTATAGGGGTTAAGTCGCAACTTGGCCTAATTTTCTTAGTTAGGGCACACTTATGGCTGGATTTTCCCTGGTATGACTAATACACTAGTCAACACACGCTACTGCACTATCCGGGCCATGATTCCTAGTCGTCTTGTACTCCAAAACTCATCTGTGGCTAAAGTCATCTATCATAATTAATTATCTAATTAATAATTTATAAAATCATAAAATTACCATTTAAATCCAATAAATAATTAAAAAATATTTTCAAGAATTTTTGGGAAGGGGAGCTACAGGACACCCTATTAACAAACTCCTAACCCATGTTTGATCTATCAAACAAATCCAATATCACAAGATAACACTAACATAGCTAACACAACATATTATCAATATAAATCCTAGCTTAAATCTGAAATCTAAGTATCAAATGTCCTAAGAGTCATTTCATCGAACACTTAGTGTGTGTATCCGATACTCTTGTGATACGTACTCCAAATGGATCTGAACTTGACCTAAATCATTCCTAATGCAATGGGGATCCTAAATGAATACATCTATTCTAGAGGAAAGGAAATTAAAAGGTTTAGAGGGCTCTTACCAATTGGGAGTTGGAATCCCAATGAAAAGTTTATAGATCTAAATCTCTGTCATGCCCCGCTCCCGTAGGAGCAATCGTCCTCGCTAAGGCGTGATGCCGTACGGGCCTAGGTTGTGCCTGTGCAAGGCTAATCCCAGAAATGGCCGATTTGAGCTAGGCCACAGAGTCGCACAGAGTGTCTCCATTTGCAGCAGAAAGTAAATGAACACAAGTTGAAGTGAATTCAAAACTTTTTATTGATTTTCAAGAAGTTTACAAGCGGTGCAAGGCCGAGTTTACAAGTCTCTCAAGCTCTCTCTCTGTGAAACATAAAAGGCGTGCCAAGTGGCTTACAATATGGAATAATTCATGGCGATGTTCCAATACATTATGTCCTGTATACGGTACTTCAGCTCCTTGCAACGCTCCAAGGCTCCAGAGTTAGCTTCGCGCCTTAGCACGTTCGAGGAAAGCTCCACACCCGACGACATCTCCTGCTTCCTGCAAGCAATCTATGGGGTTATCAGTATATTATTATGCACTGGTGGGGAGGCTAGCTCGCCCATAATGCTATCATTACCAAACACGTTCTATTTACTTTTGTGCACCGTCTATCATTCATTGTCTTTCTAATCTTGCCTTAGGATCAATTTCATGGCATATTTCATAACCTATCCCGTGTTGCCAAATTCAAGTGTGTGCATAGAAATGCATGCACGACTTACCTATACTTACCGTCCGGCATTCCCTGTCCAAAGTAAACCAAGTTAGTCAATAATTCATATAAACTTTCAATGTCAAGTGCGTGTCCCTGCCCCAGGTTCTAGCATGTTGTAGGCACGTTCTCTAACTCATTTGCATGAAGTACTCTTTATCATTTGGTATGTTACATTTCGAGCATGTTCAGAAGGCGCTTTATTTAATTAACTTAGACTACTTTGTTTCAATACAAGGACTTGTACGTGGATTTCCACCAGCAAAGCCCACTTAGTCTATATGCACCGGTCGCTGGCATCACAAGCCATTTTGGACATATTCTCTTTGGCATTCTCACATATCGAAGCGTGATGGCTGGTACACCTTGATAGTCTCTTGAAATGCCTGGCATTACGTCTCTTTGAGTGGTCGAGCCCCACCCAAGTAGCCCGTAAGCCCCTTTTTGATTCTGCCTAGGCCGGCCACGATATACCTCCCCCTCGATCGTGCCGCGGAATCCCTTCTTCTTTACGGCCACGGTATTCCTCCCTCGCCCGTGCCGATTGTCCACGACCATTTCGTATTGACTTGTCATTTAACTTAACGGCTGTCTTGAGCCATAGGCTGTCTCTGAGCCATAATGCGTTATCGACTAGGTTGGCGTCCGTGCAGCACGGGTAGCGAGCCCTGTTGCACGTGCTTGTCATACCTGTTGCTAACCATTCTTTTCTTTTTATCTTTTATTCACTCTTTCATTTCTTTCTTTCACTTGTTCGTACATTCATTCATTCTTCCCGTATTCATTCATTCATTCATTCGTTAATTCATTCATTCACTTATTCGTTCATTCATTCACTTATTCGTTCATTCATTCATTATGCAACTCCTCGTGCGGAATTCGCCTTGGCGACCTATCGGTCCCGAAGTCTTCTAATGTTGCTATATTCTACTCGGAACGACTATGTCGATAGTCTTCCATTTCTTTGTTGTAAACCGTTTATTGTTTTATTGTTGAACGTATAGGAAACTTGAATGTAAGCTTGTGCCTTAGCACGAGCATAGAGCGCGGTACGAGAGTTCTCACATTTTCTATATTCTTTTCCATATTCTATACAAGCATACAAGATGGGATTATTCCCTTAGCTAGGTGCGTTGAGTCATTTATTAGCATGCGCGGTGTTATCGCCTAGCAATTCTAGCAGTTTTCGTATTGTTATGTGTCTAGGCTAAGCAAAGACGAGTTCATCGGAGCCACCCACCTTAGCGATGTTTACATCGGCCGAGCGATACTCTGAGCGCGCCTTTGAAAGTCTAAGTCTGGATTCCTCTTGACGGGCCAATGTAAGCCTTGTATCGATTCTTCATCAGGTCGATGCCAACTCTTCGGGTCGATGGCTCATTTGAGTCGTTGCACTTGCCGCTTGAATCGGCGTTCTGCTAGGGCGGAGCGGGTCATTACATAATACAACACTCAAAACAAGTCTCGTCCTCGAGACTTCCTGAGTGTAGGTCATCCTACCATTCCTTAACTCATGTCGTCTTGTTTCTTAGATAATTCTATTGAACGGCTCTATCGTTCGATGGCATTGAACCATACTCGATACCTTTCTAAGTTCCGTGTTGCATACGTTTGGTCGATTTTATTGAATAACTTTTCATTCATACTTATTCAATTCAAGTGTTTCTTTGTCTTGGTTGCTATTTCTTCGTGTCATAGGACTGAAATGGTCGTACAAGGCATGTTGTAATTCGTTAAATGCGAGGGTCGTAGGCTGAGGCAAACTCACTTTCGTTTATCTTGGTCATCGAGATGACCCGATTCGCTTCTCAAGCGTTCTTGTCCACGAAATTAGTATGATTTCTTCTTAGCGGGGTCGACCAAGTCTAAGTAAATTCTGTCCGATTCAAGACCAAGTATTGTACTATCATCGAGTATATCTTCCTATCAATGGTTCAATTCGTTATATCAACTTTTACTTGCACGATATCGATTCCATATCATTCACTTGTTTAGGGCCAATCTCGTTGTCGTTCACGCACACTCCGCTCACACGTTTCTTTGATTTCGAGCCACGCTCGTACTAGTATCATTCCTTTCTTTTAACACGATCTCAATCCCCGATACTTTCCATTCCTTAAGTCTCGTTTGGAATTCAACATGTCACTTGGTTGGATTGTGCATGCATTCCAGGCGTCCCTAAAATACATACATTCACCAAACCGCGTGATAGAGAATTCATCATTCTCACTCGAGTCGCATCGTGTACATACTCCGACGTCCCTGAAATATATGCATGTCAGCCGAATCTCATGAGGGGTATTCCTATATTCGTGATTCACACTATCCATCCATGCCAATCCTCAATATCAATCTTTCGATTGCTAACTATTGAAACAGGTGCGTCTCGCCTAACCACTAGGCCATTTCTCAAGGCTAAGTCAATGTCAGGATTAGAATCATAGTTCCCCAATAATAATGCCAACACTAACCCCAATCCTAGGGTCAAACCAAAATCGGTAGTACGGGGTTTTCTACCCGAGCTCGTGTCACTCAGATTTCTAAACATCGAGCATGATCGTCTAATTCGAATCAAGGCATTCGTCGCACAGCACAACGAATTCGAATCCGTTCAAATCACCAATTCGACATACTTCACATATCTATTCTAACCAATTCATGTATTCGATCACGAGTTCATCTAGCTTTGACAATATGTTGCGCCCCAATCTCGCACGAGTTCGATTATCCATGGTGGTTCATGAATCACCATGCAACGCTCCCGCAGAATAATCATTCTCATTGGGGGGTAACTCTTGCTTGTGTCTAGACTAATTCATTCTCGATACGCGGATTGGACCTAAGCAATCCTCAAATTCACCCTTCACGCACGCTAAGTCATTCTCGAGTCCATATTCGCTTCAAACCACAAGTCGATGTATCAAATTTGCCATGCCAAGCAAGTTCGATCACCCCCGCTGTATGAATCACCATACCAGCACTCGTGTGGAGTGATCGCCCTAATCTACGTGACGCATGTGCGAGGCTGGAGTTGCACTCGCGTAAGACAAGAACGTCAATATTGTGGTTATCGTCGAAGCAAATCCAAACATTTTATTTTCCTCCAAGCCAAGATCTCTATTCGATAGTCTGACCGTCATTCATTCAACCAGAAGATCCTCGAGCCAAGTTTACCTTTCCCTCGACACATTTCAACATTCCAAGTATAGCATCCATCGGAACAATGGCATTTGCACGATTGTCATTCGTCTAGTCAGAGTACCACCGAGTTATCGCATATCGATCTTTGATACGCCCTAATACCATCGACGATATACGTAACCTGACGATCTTCCTTTGTAATCAATTTTGAGTCGTACGACTGATGCTATTGTCCGAACTGGATATACCACAATTCCCTACGATTCTATCCAAGATCAAGTTCAATCGCTAGTCCTCAAGCTAGTTTCAATATCGTTGTCCAAAACTCAAGTCACATTTCATTTGACCTAATCCGAAATCACAAGTGCTATCCTCTAGCTTCCTTGATCAAGACATACATCTTTATTCATCGTTCCGAGTCATTTTTTAACTTGCGTTGCCCATTGACAAATTGTCCGAACGATATCTCGTTCGGGACATTCGAAGTCACGACCAACTAAGCTTGACGCGTTCTAAGGCTTTGCGCGATCTCATCGCCTCGCCGATATACTCGCCGTTACACGTAATCCTCAATCTTTCTCGAATGAATTCTAAAAAAATCCATACACCACTCGGATTTGAGCCATCCTATTTAATCCACAATCACATTCGCATCATTTGCTAAGACATATTTCGGATTCGTTCGACGAATCTCTAGCATAATCGCTCACATCGTATCGACGCACTAAGTCGTTCGCACTATTCCTTAAAATCCAAATTAATCTTCCATCTATGCCTAAGCGTTAGTTTGATAGCATTCCTATCGATATACACTCTAAGTGTAGCTTCGTTCCTGACCGAGCGGTACTCGATATCACTCGCAACTCGATTGCACCAAAAAGTCGAGGTGCGTGACACGCGGCACAACTTATCCAAAAGGCCGTGTGTATAGCTATCCCGTGCAGACTATATTCGAGTTTGCACGCTCACCTATTCTTGTTCGAGCGATAATCGATCTCGCTCGCAACTCGTCTGCACCAAAAGGTCTAGGTGCACGATACTCCGCACAACTTAGCCAAAAGGCTGCGTGCATAACCATCCCATTCGAACTATACTTTGGTCTCGCGTACTCGTTCGCTATTGTCAGCGCAAGGTTATTCAAGCTCGCTTTGCGTTTGCTAACTTCTAGCATTAGTTTTCTTTCAACTCAAGTCCGTCGTAGTTTGGCACAAAGGCCTTCGCCTATCGATCCTGTTCAACCATGTACTTGTATGAGCTTTTGAAAATATTAGACTTATTATATGGAACATTCCGAGGCACAACGAGAGAGAGCGTATACTTCTTTTGTTTCAACGAGCTTTCAAAACGGAGAGAATCGAAAAGAAGTCCAAGGACGTAAAGTCGTGCTCTGATACCAATCTGTCACGCTCTGCTCCCGTAGGAGCGATCTTCCTCGCTAAGGCGTGATGCCGTACGGGCCTAGGTTGCGCCCGTGCAAGGCTAATCCCAAAAATGACCGATTTGAGCTAGGCCATAGAGTCGCACAGAGTGTCCCCATTTGCAGCGAAAAGTAAATGAACACAAGTTGAAGCGAATTCAAAACTCTTTATTGTTTTTCAAGAAGTTTACAAGCGGCGCTAGGCCGAGTTTACAAGTCTCTCAAGCTCTCTCTCTCTCTATGAAACATAAAAGGCGTGCCAAGTGGATTACAACATGGAATGATTCATGGCGATGTTCCGATATATTATGTCCTGTATATGGTGATTCAGCTCCTTGCAACGCTCCAAGGCTCCAGAGTTAGCTCCGCGCCTTAGCACGTTCGAGGAAAGCTCTGCACCCGACGACGTCTTCTGCTTCTTGCAAGCAATCTGTGGGGTTATGAGTACATTATTATGTACTGGTGGGGAGGCTAGCTCGCCCACAATACTGTCATTACCAAACACGTTCTATTTACTTTTGTGCACCGTCTATCATTCATTGTCTTTCTAATCTTGCCTTAGGATCAGTTTTATGGCATATTTTATAACCTATCCCGTGTTGCCAAATTCAAGTGTGTGCATGGAAATGCATGCACGACTTACCTATACTTACCATCCGGCCTTCCCTTTTCAAAGTAAAACAAGTTAGTCAACAATTCATATAAACTTTCAATGTCAAGTGTGTGTCCCTGCCTCAGGTTCTAGTACGTCGTAGGCACGTTCTCTAACTCATTTACATGAAGTACTCTTTATCATTTGGTGTGTTATATTTTGAGCATGTTCAGAAGGCACTTTATTTAGTTAACTTAGACTACTTTGTTTCAATACAAGGACTTGCACGTGGATTGCCACCAGCAAAGCCCACTTAGTCTATATGCACCGGTCGCTGGCATCACAAGCTATTTTAGACATATTCTCTTTAGCATTCTTACCTATCGAAGCGTGATGGCTGGTACACCTTGATAGTCTCTTGAAATGCCTGGCATTACGTCTCTATGTGTGGCCGAGCCCCCACCCAAGTAGCCCGTAAGCCCCTTTTTGATTTCGCCTAGGCCGACCACGATATACCTCCCCCTCGATCGTGCCACGAAATCCCTTCTTCTTTACGACCACAGTATTCCCCCCTCGCCCGTGCCGATTGTCCACGACCATTTCGTATTGACTTGTCATTTAACTTAACGGCTGTCTTTGAGCCATAGGCTGTCTCTGAGCCATAATGCGTTATCGACCAGGTTGGCATCCGTACAGCGCGGGTAGTGAGCCCCGTTGCACGTGTCCGTCATACCTGTCGCTAACCATTCTTTTCTTTCTTATCTTTTATTCACTCTTTAATTTCTTTCTTTCACTTGTTCGTACATTCATTCATTCTTCCCGTATTCGTTCATTCATTCGTTGATTCATTCATTCACTTATTCGTTCATTCATGCATTCATTCATTCATTCATTCATTCAGTTATTCATTCATTCATTCATTCATTCATTCATTATGTAACTCCCCGTGCGGGAGTCGCCTTGGTGACCCATCGGTCCCGAAGTCTTCCAATATTGCTGTACTCTACTCGGAACAACTATATCGATAGTCTTTCGTTTCTTTGTTGTAAACTGTTTATTGTTTCATTGTTGAACGCATAGGAAACTTGAATGTAAGCTTGTGCCTTAGTACGAGCGTAGAGCGCGGTGCGAGAGTTCTCATATTTTTCATATTCTTTTCCATATTCTATACAAGCATACAAGATGGGATTATTCCCTTAGCTAGGTGCGTTGAGTCATTTATTAGCATGCGCGGTGTTATCGCCTAGCGATTCTAGTAATAGTGTCCGTATTGTTATGTGTCTAGGCTACGCAAAGACGGGTTCATCGGAGCCACCCACCTTAGCGATGTTCATATCGGCCGAGTGATACTCCGAGCGTGCCTTTGAAAGTCTAAGTCTGGATTCCTCTTGACGGGCCAATGTAAGCCTTGCATCGATTCTTCATCAGGTCTATTCTAGAGGGATGGAAATTAGAAGGTTTAGAGGGCTCTTACCAACTGGGAGTTGGAATCCCAATAAAACGTTTATAGATCTAGATCTCTACCAAGCTCCAATAGCCAAATTACTAAAAATGCTCCCAAGCTAGGCAATAGAGGCTTTCTCTCTTCAAGGGAAAAAGTTTGCAATTGATTTGAGAGAATTTGGACTCAATTTGGGAGATGGAAAAAATTTAGGGAAGAACACAAATTAGGGCTAGAGGTTTCAATGAAAGGGGGAAGAATGAGGGATGTTAGCTATTAATAGCAATGGGGGAGAGACCTAGGGGCCGACAACATGGTGTTCCTAGGCTTTGGGTTTGGGTAAAAGTGACTAAGTGTCTTTTCTATTTGTCATGACAAGCCCCTTTGGTAAAGGTCCAAACTAACTTATTGTTTTAAGTCAAAAATAGGTTTTAAATGGTTTCTAGTTAGCTTAGAGTCTAACGAACTAACAAAAAATGAATTTAAGGTTTGTCTAATCTCACTAACTAGGTTTTCTTAATGTGGTTCTAAGGTTTTACCAAATTATGACACTATCACAATATATTAATTAATGATATTTAAAATAATCAAAAAATTTACAAATTACCAAAATACCCTTATTCTAGAATGTGGTAGTGACAGATCCATATGATAGGAGCATGCTAGGATATCGTGTCCGACTTATCCCTTCCGTGTCCAAATTTAGAGTTCTCCAAAGGAGGGACAAACACACAAGTTGGGTAAATCTTTATTCTTCACCAATTTCATGGTTAGGAATACTCATTGAACCCATAGTAACCTTCCTATAGGTGGATTTGACTTTCTAATGATAGATCTAGGTATTAGAAGCTTTCAATTTGGTAGATCTAGATTTTTATCAGGAGTAGTGTTGATTTCTATGCTCAATTTATATTTGTTACGAATTTGTGATCACCAAGTGTTCGATACGTGTCCCCAAAGAAATTTTCGTATCCTTTTTGAGTCGAGATTGGGTGTGTATCCTAAATAGGATACGTGGTGTTGTCATGGTATCTCATGATACGCACAGTTAGATTTGGATGTATACATGTGTTCTTTTGTCCAAAACAACCCAAATTCGTCATAGTATTCATCCTCGTTTTTAGCAGCCATAACAACTTAGAATTGTCATAACCCCTAACGCAGGACTCCGATTAATCTCCCTTTTTTTCAATAAAAGGGTATCAAATTTAGATTTCCAAATATATATTAATAGACCAAATTCGTTCTATAACTTTCTGTAAAACTGTTTGAGTGTCAGGTGTCCGAAAGACGAGCACGTTTCGGTGTTTTTGTGATTTCGGGAGCTTCCGGATACGAAAATGCGATATGTTTGAATTTTTAGAAAGCTGATACGAAGGAGTACGACATACTTTAACCCTAGAATTTGTTGAATAGGTCTAATAGGTGTAGTATTAGTTTCAAGTAGAAAACTATACGACATAGGCATTTTGTGTATCCTATGAGCCTAGGTAGTATAGATATCAAGTGAGTATAGGTATCATAGGTTGTCAAATATATATAATATATATATATATATATATATATATATATATATATATATATATATATATATATATATATATATCAAGTGAGTATAGGTATCATAGGTTGTCAAATATATGTATGATATATATATATATATATATATATATATATATATATATTATTGTTAGGTAATATGTGTTAGTTAGTGTGTGTGTTAGTAATGATACAAGTGGTTATCAAGTGAGCCAAGTATAGATAAGTTATGTGTCAATGTATTAGAGTTTGGGGCAAGGTACTAGTGTGATACTTGGGTACCGTGTGGATATTGGTATCATGACATTCAAGTATCATGAGTAAGGGTAAGTGAGTATTGGGGCTTGAGTATGTGTTCATAATCTTCTCTGATTATGCATTCTTTTTAACCACCATAGGCTTCAAGAACTACATACTTGAGATTTCATTTAGGCACATAAAGTATATGCGTCTCTCTTTTGCATATTCCATGCTTGTATATATATATATATATATATATATATATATATATATATATATATATATATATATATATATTTTTTTTTTTTTTTTTTTTTTTTTTTTTTTTTTGCATCGCTACCAACCCCGTGGCCACTGCCACCCAGCCGGGTTGGTGTGGGAGGGGGGGCTCGATCCCGGGTCTCCCTACCGAGAGCCCCCCTTCGTGCCACTTGTGCTACGAGTTCCGGACACACACACACACAGCACACACACACACACATGTTGACACAAAGTCACAGTCAACCAAATATTGACTACATTGACTTAATAATATCTGTATTAATTCAATACGACACACGACGTCTGCATAACAGTTCAAGACAGACGACAGCTCAGTCTCCGGCTCTCAGTATATTTTCGAGTCTGTATTTTATATTTTCATTGAGTCTAGACTTGTGTACTCTGAGTCTTGCTGAGCTCTTGACACTTAGTCTACAGCCTACCCAAAATCCCAAGCTCCACTGAACCAAACACTGCCCAAAAATCCCCTTAGAACCACTCTGTGCTCTGGAGACAGAGTTCGGGCCGAACTCTGCCTCCACACAGAGTTCGGGCCGAACTCTGTCCCCTAGAAATTAGGAACCCTAATTTTAGGGTTAGCTGGTTGCTAGTTGTCCAACGGCCAAATTTTTGAATTTTCCTACCCGAATTCTGGCCGAATTCTGCCTATAAAAACACTATAAATAGGGCATGAATTCTCTCGTTCCAATCCATCCAATCTTCTTTTCTCTTCTCTCTTATAAGCTCAAGTAAGCCATACCCTTCCCATCTACTAGCCACAAGCCTCCTAAGTGTCGAGTGCTCAGCATCTCTCAGTTAGGATTCTTGTGCAAGAGTCGAAGAAGTCGCTTGGACAATTCCAAGCAAATCGCCACTGCGATCATCTGTTAGAAGTTGACGTGCTCTTCTGAAGAAAAGGCACGGGTTGTAAACTACTATTTCACAAATAGTGGATTTAATCCTGAGCTAGAGTTCTCAGGCCTGGACTAGTCCTCCACGAGGGAAACCAGGTTAAAATCGCTGTGTTTGCGTATGCTCTTCTGCTCTTCATTTATTTTCCGCACTTTACTCTGATTATTTATTGTTGGTGAAAGAGTTATTTTTAATTGGCTATTTTTCTATATAAACTCTATTCATCCCCCCTCTAGAGTTGCCATACTGTTCTTCAATTGGTATCAGAGCTCTGTTCTCTTTATAAGGACTAACATCCTAAGAGCTGATCCATGGCAACCACACAATCCTTGATTTCCAATCATGGTGAAGGTCAGTCCACTCATAGGCCTCCCCTATTTGATGGAACTAACTATACATATTGGAAAACAAGGATGAGCTTCTATCTTAAGTCTCTAGACTTTGACCTGTGGACTGTCGTCACTGACGGTTACAAAAAGCCCGCCAGGATAGTTGTCGATGGTGACCTCATTGAGAAACCACACGATAAATATTCTGTCGAGGAGAAGAAACAGGCAAGTCTAGATGCTAGGGCTATTAATGCTTCATTCTGTGCTATAGACAGGAATAAGTTCAACAGGGTCTCTACATGCACCACTGCTCATGAAGTATAGAGACTTCTAGAAGTGACACATGAAGGAACCACACAGGTCAAGGAATCTAAAATAAGCCGTCTCACTCAAGAATACGAAGCCTTCAAGATGAAGCCAAGTAAGACGATCACTCAAATGTTCACAAGATTCCTCGACATCATCAATCCTCTATCCTCGCTTGGAAAGTAGTACTCAAACCACGAGAAGATTCGTAAGTTGCTCAGAGGGCTACCAAAGATTTGGAACCCTAAGGTGACGGCCATCATAGAAGGAAACAATCTCACATCAATGTCAATGGAGACCTTGATGGGTAAGCTCATGACTCACGAGCTTGACCTCAAGGACTTCGAAGAGCCTGCTCCGAAGACCAGGAAGATCGCACTCAAAGCTCATCGACGAAGGGCTGATCACGATGAGACCGAAGACGATAACTCGGATGATGAAGACCAAGCTCTCATGGTTCGCAACTTCAGAAAATTCCTTCGCTTCAATCGAAGGAAGAAGGATTCACAAGAAGATGATGAAGAAGAGCCAACCTGTTACGGTTGCAAGAAGACTGGACATGTCCGAAAAGACTGCCCATTCTTGAAGAAGAGCAACCGCTATGAGAAGCCATACAAAAAGAACTCATCAAAGAAATATGCCAACACAGGAATTTGGCATGAAAGTGAAGCGAGTGACTCCGAGGAAGAAAAAGGCTCTCCTCAAGATACAGCAAATGTGTGCCTAATGGCAACTTCCAACAAGGTATCTAACGAAACTCTAGATGACTTCTCTTTTGATGAACTTGGCGATGCTTTCACTGATTTACTCGATGATCACAAAAAGGTCATCGGTAAATACAAACATGCCAAGGACAAAATCAAAAGTCTTGAAGATGAGATACAAAGAATTTCCTTACTTCTTGATAATGTTAGAAACACGACACCCACTAATGACCCTGATGAAGTATCCAAGCTTAAATTAAGCTTACATGATGCTGAAGCACGTATTGAGCAACAAACTCAAGAAATCACTACACTCAACACGTTGCTTGCTGAAGAAAAGAGTAGACACAAGATTTCCATGACTAAGATATATGGCTTAAATATTAAGGTTGATGAACTGCAAGCTGTTTCTAAAAGATTAGAAACCAAATTGGGTAAACAGGTTGTTCAACCTCAAACCCAATCACATGGGCACAATACCACTCATGCTAGTCAACCACGTCACTCTCATGCAGCACATAACCATGTATTTATATACACAAACTTTCACAAACCACATGCACGTAAGAATAATTCTCACTCAGTACACAATCATCATGCACAAAGACACAATCAACATCACTCCACACATAGGAATCATCATGCCATGCCATATAGACAAGATCATCATGCAATGCCATATAGACAAGATCATCATATGCCATATAGACAAAATCATCATGCCATACCATATAGACAATATCAGCATGTCACACATCATAGACAATACCATCATAATATGCCTCATAGACACCATCACCATGCCACTCATTCTATGCATAATCATCATCACCATGCTAACTCTTAACATCATGACCATCCTCATCCTGTTGCTTATAGATATTATTCTCATACTCCTAGTATAAATAAGAATGCTATCTGTACTTACTGTGGATTACATGGACACATCTCACCACAGTGTAAATTTAGAAGACTTGTAGATAAAAAGATATATACTTGGTTTCCAAAGACTAACTTTTCAGGACCCTCAAGAACTTGGGTACCAAAGGTCACATATACTCTTGATGTAGGTGGACCTTCCCTCTTCAACTGAAAGTAAGTGGATTCTCGATAGTGGATGCTCGCGACATATGACGGGAGACGCAAATCTTTTTGTATCACTATCGATGAAGAGAGAAGGATACGTATCCTTCGGTAACAATCTCAAAGGGCACATTATAGGTAATGGTATCATTGGACATCCTCCTTCTCCTGTAATAAAGGATGTCTGCCTAGTGACCGAGTTAAAGCATAACCTGCTCAGCATTAGTCATCTTGCTGATCATGGATATGATATTAACTTTGGACAAAACAGTTGCTACATCTATGATAGGTCAACAGGAGACATTGCTTTTGAAGGGAAAAGAGAGGACAACATCTATATTTTCTATCTTTCTGTAAATACTAACAATGCAGGTAGATGTCTATATGCCCACAAAGACGAACGACTACTTTGGCACCAGCGTCTTGGTCACGCCAACATGGATGCTATATCCAGGCTTTCTACCAAGAAGCTAGTGAGAGGATTGCCTGACATCACATTCAAAAAGGACACGGTATGTGCCGAATGTGAACTAAACAAGGCAACTAAATCCTCGTTTCATTCCATCAACTCTGTAAGTACTACTAGACCCTTGCAATTACTTCATATGAATTTATTTGGTCCTAGTAGAATAGCTAGCCTTGGTGGCAAACTTTATGCATTTGTTATTGTTGATGATTTTTTAAGATTTACTTGGGTTTTCTTTCTCGCTAATAAGAGCGATGCTATTTCTGTTTTCAAAGTTTTTGTGAAGAAAGTTCAAAACGAAAAAGGCTACATGATTACTCGAATCCGAAGTGATCATGGAGGCGAATTCGTAAATTATGATTTTGAAAATTTTTGTAATGTAAATGGTTTTGATCATGAATTTTCTTGTCCTAGAACTCCTCAACAAAATGGTATTGTGGAGCGGAAGAATAGAACTCTCGGCGATATGGCCAGAGTCATGTTGAATAAATTTTCACTTCCGAAATACTTTTGGGCAGAAGCTGTCAGTACAGCATGCCACATTTTGAATAGGGTGCTAATTCGTCCCATTACGAAGAAAACACCCTATGAGCTTTGGTTTGGGAGAACCCCCAATGTTTCTTATTTTAAAGTTTTTGGTTGTAGATGTTTTATCCTTAACACCAAAGACAACTTAGGCAAATTTGATGCCAAAGCTGACGATGGTATCTTTCTTGGTTATGCCGCCAAGAGTAAGGGATATAGAGTTTTTAATAAATGCTCACTTATTGTGGAAGAGTCAACAAATGTGACTTTTGATGAAGACAACAGTGCAGTAAGTACTCTTGATGATGACGTTGAGCCAACAACTTCTACTCCAATGAATACTTCAACCGAAACTAATTCTCTGGAGGGTTTGCCTAAGAAATTCTCTTTCAAACCTTCTCATCCAGAAAATTTAGTTATAGGAGAAGTTTCACATGGAGTAACTACTAGATCATCACTAAGAGACTCCGTTGCTAGCACTGCCTTCATTTCACAAGTAGAGCCTAAAAACATTTCTGAAGCTTTTAATGATAAATTTTGGATTTCTGCTATGCAAGAAGAACTCAACCAATTCGAGAGAAGCCAAGTATGGGAACTCGTTCCTAGACCGGTTAATCACTCGATAATTGGTACTAAATGGGTTTTTAGAAACAAAGTAAATGAAGATGGTTCAGTCACACGTAACAAAGCTCGTCTAGTAGCTCAAGGATACAACCAAGAGGAAGGTATCGACTACGATGAGACGTATGCTCCTGTTGCTAGACTAGAATCCATTCGGATGCTTTGTGCTTTTGCTAATTTTCAAAACTTTAAATTATTTCAAATGGATGTGAAAAGTTCTTTCTTGAATGGTTTTATTAAGGAGGAAGTTTATGTGAAACAACCTCCTGGCTTTAAAAATCACAAATTTCCCGACCACGTGTTCAAGCTAAAGAAAGCGCTTTGGCCTCAAACAAGCCCCCAGAGCTTGGTATGAAAGGCTAAGTAGCTTCTTACTTGAGAAAGGTTTTTCAAAAGGGAAAATTAACACTACACTGTTTATAAAATCTTTTAAAGACACTATTCTGTTGATTCAAATTTATGTTGATGATATCATTTTTGGTTCTACTGATGAAACCCTCTGTCAAGAATTTGCCAAGTGTATGCAGACAGAATTTGAGATGAGCATGATGGGAGAGCTCAACTACTTTTTTGGTCTGCAAGTGAAACAAATGGCTAATGGAACTTTCATCTGCCAATCGAAGTATACCAAGGACATGCTGAAGAAGTTCGATCTTGACAACGTCAAACCAATCAGCACGCCAATGGCTACTTCAACCAAACTCGAACCAGATGAGAGCGGCAAACCCGTTGATCAATGTAAGTATCGAGGTATGATAGGCAGCTTACTCTATTTAACTGCTAGTCGTCCCGATATCATGTTCAGTGTTTGCCTATGTGCTAGATATCAAGCTAATCCTAAGGAATCACAAATGACCGCGGTTAAGCGTATCTTTCGATACCTTAAGGGTACGGTTACAATGGGCCTATGGTATCCCAAGTCAACATCATTTGATCTTATTGGTTATTCCGATGCTGACTTCGCTGGATGCAAGGTCGACCGTAAAAGTACGAGCGGCACGTGTCATTTATTAGGAAAAGCTTTAGTCTCCTGGTTTAGCAAGAAGCAGAAGTCTGTCGCACTATCCACAACAGAAGCTGAATACATAGCAGCTGGGCGTTGTTGTGCACAAATTCTGTGGATAAAGCAAACCCTTGAAGACTATAAGTTATCTTTTATGCATATTCCTATATTCTGTGACAATACTAGTACCATTAATTTGACTAAGAACCATGTCTGTCACTCACGCACTAAACACATTGAGATCAGACACCACTTTTTGCGTGATCATCAGCAAAATGGCATGATTAACTTAGAGTTTATTGACACTGATCATCAGCTAGCAGATTTCTTTACTAAGCTATTATCCGAAGAGCGCTTCAATTTCCTTTATCATGAACTTGGAATTTTGGATGAAGCAGTTATAAGTTGAGACTCACCTGTGTAAATATCGAGTATATTTTAATTCTTTTACGACAAATTTGGTATGGGTACAAGCCGAAAGGGTCCTTCTGACAACAAGGCGTAAAAGCCTAAGCGACACGGTGCACTAGTCCTCAGGACTACCGCTAGCTGGGATCCGGCCCCTGTAGCTAACCCATGGCAAATTTGAAATATTGAATTATAATATATTTCCTTGTTTATTATATGGTTTGCTTTGACTTAATACTGTCTAATTATTACATTCTAAAGTTCATTCTGACTTTTGAGTACCTCTCTATGTACTTCATTGATTTCATCAAACTTTTATCCTCAACCATCACTTTTCTTCAACACTTAACCAATTTTTCTATCTTTTCAGCCTGTTTTCTGTTCTGGACCACTAATCCAGAACTCGGGCCGAACTCTGCCCCCAACAGAGTTCGGGCCGAGTTCGGTCCAATTGTTTCAGAGTCGGGATCAGCCTCTGCCGTTGGATCATTTTAGATCATACGGTCAGAATTTCTTCCGACCAAAGAAAACCCTCTCTTATATTTTGGGTTTTCTTCTCTCTCCTTCACTATTGCCTCCTTCCTCACCTCTCCAAACTCTTTCCTTCAAACCCTAACCCTAGTTTTTGATCTAGAGTGCTCCATTACTCCTCAAAATCAAGGGAAAGGAGTTTCTCATCATTCTCTTCCACTGTTTATTGATTATTTGAGGTAT
Organism: Iris pallida; assembly: GCA_029216955.1. Taxonomy (NCBI): domain Eukaryota; kingdom Viridiplantae; phylum Streptophyta; class Magnoliopsida; order Asparagales; family Iridaceae; genus Iris; species Iris pallida. The sequence goes on from JANAVB010026000.1 coordinate 3,417,932, forward strand.
CATTCTTGTCTTCTATACTTCACACTATCAAGTTTTTTTATGGCTCCTCGCTTGTTCAATCGTGGAAAGAGGATTCGAACTGAGAGTGTTTTCTCTTCGGATTCTCCTCCAACGAATGAACAGATCATTGAACAACTTCAACCACCTCATCCATTGTTCAACCCACCTCGTCCTCGAAATCCTTCTACCTATGACAACCGATTATTTGTCCCACTAGATGCCTCAAACAACTGGTTTAGTGACTATCAGAATTGTCAGGTATTCACAGGACATCCTATTAATTTTTCTATCTTCTCTCAATATGATGCTTTATTTCATGACCTCTGTTTTGATGAGCTTATCACTACCACTTCTGCTATCTATCGTCATGATGTCCAAATGTTCTACTGCAACATGACCTTTGATGATCTCTATATTTATTCACGAGTTGCAGGTATCAATATATCTTTTGATGACTTTGACTTAGCCGAATATCTTGATCTTCAAGAGCCCAATTCTTGGAAAAAGCTAGTTGATGCTCGCTCGTTCCATTTTCCCGACGAAATTTCCCTTGAGAGCTTCAAGGACGATTTGTGTACTCCATACACACGTCCTCGCAAGCTCATGGCTAAATATCTCAACCCATATTTTTTTGATCTTCATTGGATTATCTCTAACACCATTCTACCCAAAACAGGTTCCCATGATGACATCACTTATCTTGAGATATCTGCTCTTTATCATCTTCACTTTGGAATTTCTTTCAATCTTCCACGTACAATGATGGACTGGATAATTCACTGTAGGAAGAAACCACGAGCTCTGGTTTATCCTTTGTACCTTCCTATGATCTTTCGTGCATTTAACATACCACTTGATATCTGTCCGTTCTTGCCTGCTCCTGCTTTCCTGTCCAAGGCACGACGTACTCAGACAGTTGTCGCCTCTCCTGAGGCTTCTGAGCATTCTGATGATGCGGAGTCTGACCCCCCTCCTTTCGGTCAGGCTGTACCACCTCCACCTGCCACTCTTGACTCCATCCAGACCATGCTTCGAGATTATTTCGACTTAGAGGCCGATCGGTGGGCTCAGATGGACTACCGCACTACCCTGCAGATGAGTGCACTCTGCAACTCGCTGCATGATATTCGGTACTCCATGTCCCATCATCCTACTATGGCCATTCCCATGCAGCGGGATCCCGATCGTAAGGGATATCGCATTGATGATCCGTGGGTCATGCGTTACCTAGATCCGGGTGCTGCTCTTGTGGATCCCAGACGTTCAAACTCTCCTGGACCATCTCATGCTCCGTGATGGAGATTGGCTACTATCTGCTGCTGCTGCTGCTGATGATGACATTAGTTGATGCATTTTCATTTCTAGTTAGTTAGTTTCAGTTTTATGTACTTGGATGCTTTTAAACTCTGGTTGTGTGTTTGACATTTGGTTATGACACTTTATGCTAGTACTTCTTTTGATTATTTCTATACTGTTTCTTCTCTGCTTGGTGTGGTTGTATTATTATTAATTGTCTACTGCAGTTTTCTTTTATTATTCATTCATCTGCAGTCTATATTGCTAACTGCCAAAAGGGGGAGAACTATGTATATTCTGCCTGGATATATATGGCTAGATATACTTGTTTGGTATCAGATCCTATCTTTTCGTATTTCTGTGCTTGTTTGTGCTTTTTGGGAGATATTATACAGGTTCCATGCACTATTTACGGGGGAGCTATTACTTCTAGCTCAGCACCATTCACTGATTACGGGGGAGCTATTACATTCTAGCTCGGCATCAAGTATGGGGGAGCTATGTTGCTATAATCAACTGTGTCCAGGTATGAATATTGAATATACATATATTATTTTGTCAATTATCAATATGGGGGAGATTGTTGACACAAAGTCACAGTCAACCAAATATTGACTACATTGACTAAATAATATCTGTATTAATTCAATACGACACACGACGTCTGCATAACAGTTCAAGACAGACGACAGCTCAGTCTCCGGCTCTCAGTGTGTTTTCGAGTCTGTATTTTATATTTTCATTGAGTCTAGACTTGTGTACTCTGAGTCTTGCTGAGCTCTTGACACTTAGTCTATAGCCTACCCAAAATCCTAAGCTCCACTGAACCAAACAATGCCCAAAAATCCCCTTAGAACCACTCTGTGCTCTGGAGACAGAGTTCGGGCCGAACTCTGCCTCCACACAGAGTTCGGGCCGAACTCTGTCCCCTAGAAATCAGGAACCCTAATTTTAGGGTTAGCTGGTTGCTAGTTGTCCAACGGCCAAATTTTTGAATTTTCCTACCCGAATTCTGGCCAAATTCTGCCTATAAAAATACTATAAATAGGGCATGAATTCTCTCATTCCAATCCATCCAATCTTCTTTTCTCTTCTCTCTTATAAGCTCAAGTAAGCCATACCCTTCCCATCTACTAGCCACAAGCCTCCTAAGTGTCGAGTGCTCAGCATCTCTCAGTTAGGATTCTTGTGCAAGAGTCGAAGAAGTCGCTTGGACAATTCCAAGCAAATCGCCACTACGATCATCTGTTAGAAGTTGACGTGCTCTTCTGAAGAAAAGGCACGGGTTATAAACTACTATTTCACAAATAGTGGATTTAATCCTGAGCTAGAGTTCTCAGGCCTGGACTAGTCCTCCACGAGGGAAACTAGGTTAAAATCGCTGTATTTGCGTATGCTCTTCTGCTCTTCATTTATTTTCCGCACTTTACTCTGATTATTTATTGTTGGTGAAAGAGTTATTTTTAATTGGCTATTTTTCTATATAAACTCTATTCACCCCCCCTCTAGAGTTGCCATACTGTTCTTCAACACACACACACACACACATATATATATGTATTGTTGAAACATCTAAAGTAGCTAGACATTGTTTTCAAAGCATTCTGGTTAGTAGATAGTCCATTATAATTTGTGACGTTAGATATTTTTAAGTGATATTGAAGAATTCCTTTGAATCTAAGTTTAAGGTAGATATTGGTTTATGTAGAAGCCGAAATAGTCCTTCTTACAAAGGTGGCCCTTCTTACAGGGTGTAAATAGTCCTAAGCTACATGGTATTTAATAGTCTTTGGACCACCGTTGGCTAGAATCTGGTCCCTACAGATAATCCAAGTTGATAAACACTTTTAGACTAAAAATGTATTACCGTTGATTAGCATTATCATTCAAACTATTACTCTATTAAGGGAGAATACATATTGATAAAATATACTAAAATTTGCAAACTTTTATACTGTCACATTTGTAACAGTAGATGATAAAGATGAAACTTCAAGTATCAAGCCTGAAAAGTTTACTGGATCTTACCTTAAAAGATGGCTGAGTCAGATGAGATTTGGGCTCACTACTCTAAGACTTATATAAACAATTGATGGAACCACATCTATGTCAAAAGCTTCTGATGATACTAGGTCTGATATAGGAGTAACCAAATCATCTATCTAAGCCAAACCTAAAACCCCTAAAGAAATATGACATATTATTTGAACATAAAAGTGCTAAAGAACGCTGGGCATTAGAAGAAAAAATGATTGTGATGAAGCTGGAATAGAAAGATTCAATTTCTTCTCATTCAATAGGATTTTATTGTAGATAACAAACCTACCCAAATTCATGAATTTTACCTATGAATAACCAAATCCATGAATTTCAAGAATGCCCTAGACATATCCAACCCAAATATACCATAAGATACTGTGAGACTCGTCTCATAGTATTTGTATTTGTATACAGATACATATTTTATACTGTATTCTGTATTTTCTTGGATTCCGGAGAACCAGGAGAAAACTTATTTTTTGAGAGTTTTCTGTGAAACCGGCATACCGCCGGCATACCGGTCTGTATCGACGGTGTACCATCCGGGGTGATTTTTTACTTTATAAATATTTTCAATTCGAGATATTATCGTTTAGATATTTGATGAATAGTATTTAAATATTTTTATGAATAGTGAAGATACATTCTATTATCCATTGGTTTCTTGGTTTTCTTCTGAACGATCAAGATTAATCCTGATCGAGTCGCGGATCGCGATCATACGGTCACGATTAATTCACCTTCTCTATATATATGATTATGTTTCTTTTTAATTTCTCTTTTACTTTCTCTCTCCACGCTTCATTCATTCTCGTTTTCATTCCGTATTCCATGGGAGCTTGGAGCTTGATCTTGAGACCTCAGAGTGTGGTTTTTGAACCCCTCTTGGTGGTTGATTTGAAGAGTCAGACTTGGAGCTTTATTAGGCAAGTAAATCTTGTCGAACTAATGGACATATTATTGTTTATTGTGGTTTTTGTTTTTCCACTGTGTTGATAGTCCCGTATTTTCTAGTACTTGCTTTACTAAATATTTTTCTCCTACGAATATCATCATTTTGACCGTCTCAAAAATTTAGTCTGAGCTAGGCTTTCGTTATCTTGCTATGCCTAATTATTTTTCTAGTAGGAAACTCCGTATCAAAAATGATAATAGAGTGGTTGCCATGAGACTAAGTATACATGCTATATACGACCTTCCTCTAGTATTATTTTCATGGTTATACTGATTTTAGCAACTTTCGGGACGAGATTTAGTTTTCGGGATTTGTTTCAAGCTTTTAGTATTGTTTTTCGGTCAGAATCGGCATACCGTCGATATACCGGTATATACCGACGGAATAACGATTGTGGGTCCTTTTTATGTCATAAAATCTATTGTTACACAAAATGACATACCGCCGGTATACCGGTGTGTACCGACGAAATACCGATTTGTGAGCCCTCCTTTGGTTGAAAAGCTGTTGTGACACTTTTTGGCATACCGACGGTATATCGTCCATACCGACGGTGTACCGGTGGGACATATAGATTTTGATAAAAGGTTTTTGCCTATAGAAACCAGCATACCGACGGTGTACCGGTGTGTACCGTCGTAATATCGATCAAGTACCCAAGTTGTATATTTTATGATTTTAATTTAATTTCCTGATTTTTTTCTTGTTTATTTCTTTACTGTACATGCTATGCCCAGTTTATTATCTTGTCTTGTCATGCTTGGTTGGACCCGGTGCATGTTCATGTCTAGCCTCCTGATAGTGGCATGTCATGGCGCACTCCTGATTTACTGTATATTTCTAGTTTCCTGATAGTGGCCTATTATGGCGCACTCATGATTCCAGTACATGTCCAGATTGATTTAGTGGCTCGTCGTAGCGCACTCATGTCCTAATATTGTCATGTCTTGTTGTGGCTTATTGTAATGCACATTCTTGCTTATCTTGTCTAGTCTCGCATGTCTCATGTCTAGATAGATGCTGCGGAATGCTACCCCGAAATCCTGAATGAAAATGTTAGGGATTACCAACTAGCTTGATTATCTAGATATTAGGAGGGGAAATTCCCAGTTACCTGCAAGCCCTTTGTTCTGGCCCCATTACTATATATGGGATTTGGAGCTATCTGTCATGATGAGCACACTTCCAGCACACCGTCAAGTGTTGCAACTAACATATAGGATACATTTGTCTCCTGGGCGATGTATCCACTATATATTTTCTTTTCCTTTTTGGCCTGGATAAGTCGGATAGTATGTAGGGCAGGTAACTGAATTAGATTTCTCAAACTTGCATATGTTAGTAATTAGGATTGTGATAACCCTAGTTAGCTATTGTATCAAGCCGTACTCATTGCTTGGTCGTGATTGATGGATGTAGTCTAGTCATGTACAGTCTTATATTACTTGTCTAGCTTTTGTCCTTTTAATACTTACATGCTAAACATGATCCACATGCTTATATGTTCCGGCTTCATTACATGCTCATATGTCCAGTTTATCTTCCATGTTCATGTGCTATATTCCTTACATGTTTCAAAATTTCTTTCATATACATTGTGGTACCAATTTATTATTCATGTATTGTTTTCTGCTTTACTTAGAGTTGTTATGATTAGTATACTTGTTTTAGTTCATAGTTTGGCTTTCTTTGTGGTACTTGCTATTGGGGGTCAGATCCCACTGGTTTTATTTGCCAGATCTAGTTGAGGAGCCCAAGGGTCTTCCAGACCTTCCGCTCGATGGTGACCACCTGGAGCACCAGGGTACTTGAGTGGGTGTTCTTTCTCTTATCCACTCTTTAATGTACATATTCTTTTACGACGTTTAGCAACTGGGCACGTATTTAGCTCGTGTTTTGGACTTGACATTTGGCCTACTGGCTTAGACATGGTCTATATATTTCTAGACTACAGCTTGAGTTGATCATGTATTACTTACACTCTTGCTAGTTCTTCATTTTGTATTACTCGCTTCATGATTATCTATATATTATAGTTTGGGACGCTTTACTGTCTTATATGCCTGATGATAATACTCTTGTACATTACTTGTTTGCCTGAGATTGAGATATTTAGGATTATGTGACCTAGGATTGACTGTTGGTTTGTAGTAGTAACCCCCATCTATACAGCTTATGCATTATTTCGAAGTACTGGAGTACTTTGGTATACGTAGCTGGCCTAGTCCGTCTCTACTTGCTAGTATTCTAGTTCTGGGGCGTGATATAGGTTTTAGTGGTGGCCTATACATGTTTGATTTATCAGATATGTAGGGGTTGGTGGTAGTTATCTCAGTCACAAATTTTTCTCTATTGATATCTTTCATATTACTCTTTATCTTTGATCTTTTAACCTGATATCTGCATTGATAGTTGATCCATCATGTTCCCTCAACCTGATCCTTGTGTCCTTAAAATTTTAGGGGGACTATTCCTGATCCTTCTGATCAGCTTATTCGAGTTCCATCGATGGGAGGTCAGCTTTCGTCTGTTCCACAAGTTCAAAAGGCTCAGCCTCAGTATTCAGAGGCAGAGTCTAGAGTCGACCGGAGGGCAGAGTCGCCAGTTCTGTCAGTTCAGCCAACTGTATCGGTTCAACCAGAGCTGCCAGATGGTGTTGTTCGAACAATGGTAGATGTTTGAGGGGTTTCATGGCGTTACAGCACCATTAGAGCAACGTTCTCACAGTCTGTACAGACGGGTTTGGAGAGGCGTGGTGTTCAGGTATACAATTATACAAGCAGTTTCAGGTGTCTCCAGCCCTGTACTTCTATGGTATAGGGGATGCGGTTGTGTCCGATGCGTGGCTTCAGGATACTGATGCCATTCTGGAGGCGGCAGGGATTCCTACTAGGGAGCGTGTGGCAGTTGTCAGGTTGCAGCTCGTTGATGTGGTCCGCGACTGGTGGGTGGCTCATGAGGTGTCTCTTGTGGTACCGATAGCTTGGACAAATTTAGCGAGAGGTTTCAGACTTGCCATCTTGACGCGGTATCGCATTATAACCTGCAGCATAGATTCATTGGTCTTCGACAGATGAGCATGACCGTCGACGGCTATGCAGCGGAGTTTAGCTGGTTCAGTCGGTTTTTCCCTTCCTTAGTGGCGATCGAGTTAGACCGGGTGAGGAGGTTCCAGCAGGGAATTCATCTGGAGATCTTACTGGAAGTTGAGAAGCATGAGTTCCAGACTTTTGATGCAGTGATGAGGGCGATGAGGAGGCATGAGTATACCTCACAGAGGATCGTTAATAGAGTCGGAGGCTAGAAGAGGCCTCACATTCAGAGATGATCTTCTTCCCAGTCGTCAGCATGAGCTCCAGCAGTTCGAGCTTTGACGATTGGATCTCCGAGGGGACCAGCTCCTGTGGCTTCCTTTCAACATTCGTCTCAGCCGCGTCCTCAGCATAAGAGGCAGTCTTTCTCAATGGGTTGTTCCCATTGCGGGAAGGCATGACATGTCTTGTCAGAGTGCCATGGATACAAGGCTTATGCCTAGTTTGTGGAACACCAGACCACATGGTAGGGACTTGTCCCCGGAGGAGTTCAGCTGGATCAATATCTTTCCAGCCAGCAGTTCAGCAATTCTGGATGCCAGCGCCAGTTCAGCAGCAGCAGGATCAAAGGCCATTACCGACGCAGTCTCAGCAGTTCCAGCAGCAGAGGCCTCAATAATATACTCAGGCTCAGGTTTAGAGGCAGAGAGGGCAGCAACACAGGGATTATCTTTCGTGTTGAGTGCTCGACACGCTACGATAGATTGCCATGTTGGCAAGATTATCTTTCGTGTTCCGGATGAGGAGGAGTTCTCATTCTCTAGAGGCCAGGTGGAGTCTTCATTGGAGGTCGTGTGGATGGCAATAGCCGAGGAGGTTCAGTTGCCCAGAGTAGTTTGTAAGTTCCCCGATGTATTTCCCATGAAGCTTCCGGGTATGCCTCCAGTTCGGGAGATTGAGTATTATATTGTTTTGGTTCCAGGAGCAGAGCCAGTGTCAGCGAGATTTTATAGGATGTCTCCTTCAGAGTTGTTGGTGGTGTATCAGTTTATTGAAAAACTCAGGACCAAGGGATTCATTCGTCCTAGTAGATCGCCTTGGGGTGCTCCAGCCCTTATTGTGAAGACGAAGGATGGTTCATCGCGTATGGTCATTGACTGTCGTCAGCTTAACACGGTGACCGTGAAGAACAAATATCCCTTGTCCATGATAGATGACTTGTTCGACTAGCTTAGTGGAGTAGCTGTTGTCACGACCTGCACCCACTTTTTGGGATACAAGTGCGTGTCCAAGCTAGCCTACACCGCAGTGTCGACGGTAGAACGCTGTCTAGCCACAGTGCTCAAAATCACATAAATAATAACTTTATTGCTCATTCACAAAACTAACAAATTTACAGTATTCACGAGCTTTATATTTAAAAAAAAGTACAATGTTCTTACAAATATTAAAATATGACTACAACACCTCTATGTAACTAATCTCTAGATTTTTGGCCTGCAAGTACAGCCGTATCTCCCAACGCTAGGAGAAGCCACGACTAACCTAAAAAATGTTGGTTTTCAGTCAGGAATGAAAAAAGCACACATATAACAAGCTATTCAAGACATGATAGAATTTGTAAGACATAAAGATAGCATATGAGAATTCAAAACTAGAAAGTATCAGGCATCATATTTAGTAGAAAAATGAACATGCAACTCTATAACAAAATATAGCAATTAGAAGGAAACATGGTGACACAGGATGGATAAGTGAAGCAATATATATCTATGTGTGTTAAAATATCGTATTCAATATGTGAACAACTAGGGGTAAATTCGACACCCCGCACGTATAGTGTGCTGCTGCTATCTCCACGAAAGACGTAAGGGATAGAAAGGAGTAGTTCACACGTCTACTAAGATATTTTCCTTCCCGACTAGTACTCATGGATTCGAACAAGTCACGAACACGACAATGATGTGGATGGTAAACAATAAATATAATATGTAGGATCCATGATACTAACCCATGTTACAAGCATGTCAGCAATGCAGAAAGAGCATATGTATAATATGAAATGGAAAAATTAACTGGAAAAACTAACAGGAACTTAAAGAAATAAGTATATGTACTTGCCTGGGTCTCTTTACTGGTGAAACCGACAATACCAAACCACCTAGTGAGCCACAAAATGTCAAACTCGTGCCACAGTCTTCGAATGCTGAAATAGATATCACCAACGTGTTTGGTATAAAATAAATGTCTAAAAATGCTAACCCAAAAGTCTAATTCTGGACATAGGAGCAAAATCATAATTTTGGGTCAAAGCGATGTTTGCCGTTGGACCCGTTTTGCATCGAAAAGCGTGTCAGTACCTACGGTCTCTAAAATCATCAAACTATATGTCTACAGGTCCGATTTGACGATACGAACCCAATCGTATGTCCAAAGTTGAATTCTGGTGGACCGTACAAAAATTTGCTCGTTGGATCGGGTCGCGGGCCTGCCAAAATAGCGTTCCGATCGACCTTCTCAAAATTGGACCAAACTTGGCATACAGGACCAGAAAAAATAACACGATCCTGTTGGTACAAGTTTTGTCTCGAGATGATGAACGTGTACGAAGTTATGGGCTAGTTTGCAAACGGACCGATGCGGGGTATCTCGACCGATATGCTTCGATTTCGTCGTGCACACACAGCAAAATCGAGTTCCGTCGATTCCCACACATCGAAAACATCCATACGCATCTTTTGTGCTCATGGGTTGCAATCACGTTGTCCGATTTGTCGGGGCGCATGCCGTTTCGATGATTTTTACAAAATTTCTTCTGTTTTGAAGACGGGTTTTTGACAGTTTTGGGAATCGGTTTTCTCAGCATATAAGTGATCAATTTCGAATATACAAAAAGGGTTCTTGATTCCTATAGGTTATCTATAAGTCACTTCAGATTGATTTTTAAAACTTGCAACATACTAATTGAAAATGGACGAGAAACAAGGGTGTTCTCGTCTCAAAAATCTATTGTTCGACAGTAGTTTTCCCCAAACTTTCAGGTAGTATAACTCGCTGCACAGACCAAACTAACTAAATCTATTTGAATAGGTTCGAATAGGGTTAACTAGACTACACGTAGAAATTTATGGATCAAGTTTTTATTAATCGAGTAGGGAGAAAAATTTTCGCGAAGTAGCATGATTTGTTGTTGCATCTGATGTGGCTGCTACTGCTGTTTTGGCTGTACGCGTGGCCTGGCGTTGCCACGACCGTCGGGCCACCGCGGTGGCGCACACGCGCAGGGGAGGGGTCACGCAGGGGTGGCGCTGGGTCACAGGGGATGGCGATAGGGTTAGGGTTTGCACAAATTTCTCTTCCTCTCTCTCTTTCTTTACTAAATATAGGGTGCAGTTATAGTTGGGCTCGGGTCTTGGGGGGGGGTCGGGGAGATTTGGGTACTGTTCAAAGAACTGTTCAAAAAAATAGTACCCGGTCCAATTTTTTTTCCTTTTTTCCCTTTATATATATATATATATATATAAATCGAAAAACCTTCCTTTTATTCATAACAAGGCGCAAAATGCCGAAGCCTTTACAAGTAAGCGCAAAAAGGTCAAAAAAAAATAAGAGAGAAAAGGTGGTCATCCCTTCTTGGGCAAAATCAGGGGAGCAAGGACTGCTAGAGGTCCTGATGTCCATGAATGCAGTATCTGCTGGCTTTGTCGATCTATCGAAGAACCTCCTCGATAAGCTGGTTGGACGAATATTGTTTGCCCTTATATTTAAATTTATTACAGTTTTTCCAAATGACCCATGTGATGGCAGCTACCACGATCTGGTGGCCGTGAGTGGCGCTGCTCCAAGTGGCAAAAAGATCGTTGAAGCCCCCACCTTCCAGGTTCTGTCTATAATGATGAGATAGGGTAGTCTATACCTTTGATGGTAAGTCTTCTAAGAGCAAAATATGATCCACCATTTTGGGCTGTCTTTTCGAGAAGCAATGACACACGAAAGCTAAAATAAAGTCGATTGAATTGAGAGCATCGTCGGTGGAAAGCTTCTTGCAAAACGCTCTTCACAACAGAAAGGACCATTTTTTTAAGAATACAAGACTGCCAGAAGGCCCCGATGATAGGGGAAGGCATCCCAGTACCGCAGACCACTCTTTTTGGTGAAGCAATTGAGAAGGATCCGTTAGCCAAAATTGCCTACTACAGGGTATCTGGTTCCGATTTGATCTTGAGCCCAGCGTCGATGAGCTTTGCTGCAGCTTTTTCACCAATCCATTCGTGCACCCACTTCTAGTTCCAGTCGCCCGAGAAGTCCCAAAGATCTCTAATCATACCGTTAATAGGGGCATCAGGACGCTATTGGATAAAATCATCCCTGGACCAGCGTTCGAAGAATAAAGATGATTTGTATGATCCCAGCTGAAGACGGATCAGGGGCTCAGCGAGGCTTCGATCGTGAAGGATCCGTCGCCAGGACGCAGATGATCTACAGTTGGCATCTGTGACGGACGGGTGATTGTGCTTAAAATATTTAGCCTTCATGAACCGTGCCCACAAATTGTGGCTCACTCGGAGCTTCCACCACCACTTCATCGAGAATGCGTCGACGATATGTGACATCCTACAAAATCCAAGGCCTCCCTCAATCGTGGGTCTAGCTATGGTGTTCCAACTTGCCCAATGGTGTTTGTCCTTACCGTCGTAGTAGTCCCAGAAGAAGTTGCAGATGAGGTTTTCGATGCATGTGAGCACCTTCTTAGTGGGGGAGCAGGCGGCTAAGGTGTATATAGGGATGGAGGAGAGCACATGCTGAATCAAGATTATCTTTCCACCAGGTGATAAAGTAGCATTGTGCCATCCCTCCAGTTTTTTCCTGATTTTTCCCACCAGACATTCAAAGATGCGAGCGTTGGATCTGCCGTATACCAGCGGGCAACCAAGGTAGAAGAAAGGTGGATACGCGACAGAGAAGGAGGTAATGCTGGAGAAAGCGGAAGAGTGGTCTCTGTTGGTCTTGTGGTGAACGTCGATGACACTCTTACTGGGGTTGACACGCTGACCAGAGCATTTGGCGTATCGCTGCAGTATGTTGTGAACCACTTCCACAGAGCTGATGTCGCCAGAAGAGAATATTAGGATGTAGTCTGCGTACGCCAGGTGAGTGATGATCAGACAACCGCTAGCAGTGTGGAAATGCTTGAAGTTCGAAAAGCCCATCATTCTGTTTAGGTTTCTGCTCAGCGCTTCCGCGGCAGTGATGAATATGGCAGAGAATAAGGGGTCTCCTTGTCTGACTCCGCGAGTGGATTTGAAGAAGCCTTTGGCTTGACCATTGATAACCGTAGAAAACTATGAGTTACTAATCGATATCCACACAATGTTGGTCCATGTTTCTGAAAACCCGAAGGCCCTGAAAACCCAAATCATGAATTGCCAGTCCAACCTGTCGTAAGCCTTCTCCATATCTAGTTTGATGGCAATATTCCCCCTAGCTGGAAGTTTCATGCATGTGACCATTTCCTGGGCCAGTAGAATGTTGTCTTGGATGTTCTGGCCACGGACGAACCCGCTCTGCTCTTCAGAGATAATTTTGGAGATGATGTAGATGATTTTGTTGGTGAAGGTATACTAGCTTATGGGACGGAAGTCTTTGAAGGTCTACGGGCTTTCCTGTTTGGAGATGAGAATCAGGTTAGCACAGAAAATAGATCTGGAATACCTGGCTCCCTAGAAAAAGGCGATGATCGCTTCGTGGATATCCGACTTGATGATGTCCCAGCACGATCTGAAGAAAACACCAGTGAAGCCGTCGGGGCCAGGAGCACTGTGTACGTTTAAAGCCCAAACTGCGTCTTTAACTTCAAGTTCAGAGGGGATGGTCTCCATCTGGGAGTTATCACTGTCATCGATGAGGTAGAGGATCTTCGCTAGGAAGTCCTCATCTTTGGTGATGGCCTCTTTGGTAAACAGTTTTGTGTAGAAATTGGCAGCAGTCAAATGAATATCCTGAGGGTCTCTGATAATGTATCCTTGCTCATTAGTGATATGGTGGAGGTTGAGCTGCTATTTGCGTCCCTTAACACAAGAGTAAAAATAGCTCGAGTTTCTGTCTCCTTTGCTATCCCAGGTCAGTCTTGCTTTCTGTTTCCATAATTCTGTTTTAACTTTCAGACGAAATTTTAACAACGCTTTGGTGAGGTTTAGGGCAGATCGGTTAGCAAGAGATCTGTCGATAATGAAGAGAGCTTCCGTACAGGTAACATCATTCTCCATCGTTCGAACTGCTTGGAAAATATCCCAAAATGCTTCCTTACTCCAGACAATGAAGGCCTTCCTGGTGGCTTTGAGTTTGTTTGCGATACGTACAAGGGGATCAAGATTGTCGGTACTGCTCCAAGCGGTATCGACGATGTTCCTGAAATGTGGGTGGTGGCTCCAGAGGTCGAGGAAGCGAAAGCTTTTCTTAGTCTGGTTCAGTTTGCTGCTAATCTCGATAAGGAGATCTGATTCGGTAGCGTTAAGGTGTGAGAGGTTAGAGATGATCTCCATATTCATACACTTGGGGTTAACGAGGGCACGATCGAGTCTAGAATATTGCCTTCTGGAACCTTCCTGCATGTTGCACCAGGTGAAGGCGCTGCCGCTGAACTGAAGAGGGGACAGGTGGTCACTAAAAATAAAGTTGTTAAAGTCATGGATGGCTGACGGAGGAGGGGGCCAGCCTCCCGATTTCTCCTCTCTGTAGGTAATAGCGTTGAAGTCGCCGACACAGAGCTAGGGAAGATTGCTGTGGTTCAGGTGAGTGTTCAATAGATCCTTCCATAGCTGTCGACACTCGGAAATGTCGCAGCTACCATGGACGACCGTCAAGAAGGAGCGGGAATTAGGGGTGAGCATTATTCGGTTTTGGACCGAAAACCGAACCGAACCGAACCGAATAAGGAATTCGGTTCAGTTTTAAAAAAATTCGGATCGGTTTCGGTTTTGAAAATACTAAATTTTCTTATTCGGTTTCGGTTTCGGTTTTGGAATTCGGTTTCGGTCCAAAATCGAAAACCGAATAAGAAAATTGAGTTTATATATATATATATATATATATATATATATATATATATATATATATGTGTGTGTGTGTGTGTGTGTGTGTGTATGTGTGTGTTAATTATAGGTATATACTAAATATATATAAGTATGTGTTATAGGTATATACTGAATATATCTAGGTATATTTAGTTATTATATATATTAACAAAAAAAAAACACAAAAAAACCCCAAAAACCGAATAAACCAAAAATCGAACCGATTTAATTCGGTTCGGTTCGGTATGGTTATTTGACCAATTCGGTTCGGTTTCGGCTTTGCTTATTCGGTTTTGGTCTAATTCGTTTTGCTTATTCGATTCGGTTGGAACCGAATAAACCGAATGCTAACCGAATGCTCACCCCTAGCGGGAATAAAGCATAGGATGTTCAACCCAACACGAGAGGGCCTGTCTCGAGTCGTAAATGATACCAATCTTTACGTTAGCCGCGAGAAGGATCCAAATATCATGACAGCCGGTGATAGCCGAGGAGAATCCAAGCTGCAACTTGATAGACTTGAGTTTGTTTGGGGGAATTTTGGGTTAAATGATCACGAGAATGTCGATTCTGTGACTTTTCTTGAGACTGATTAATCTTCTCAAGGTGGATTTATTGGCAAGACCTCTAACATTCCGAAAAAGGATGTTAAGCATTTAGGTTGCTGTTTGTGGGGGGTTTGTTGAGTTTCGCGGCTGATCTAGTGGTCATGGCCGTAACCTCTTTAGTACTTCATTTGTTTAATTTTTTCGTAGTAGATGCTGCCTTTTCAACCACCTTTGTAGCAGTATCTGTGTCCTTTATCGGGTGCATGTAGACTTCGTCAGCAATTTCTGCCATAACTCCAAAAAAGCCGGTCGTGCTGGTAATACCGGCATCTAAACGTTGTTGCAACCTGACAAACGGTGCTTGGCCGATTATAGCTAATGTGTCGGCACGTATATTGGCCACATTGCGAATGTTTGTGTCGGATGGTTGTAGGTCCTCCACGTCCGTCGAGGTTCGAGGTATCTCCGAAGATGTGGGTTCCTCAGCATAGCCTGCCTCCCTTTCTGAGTCCCCTCTGGTCCCTGTTTTCTCTACTGTGGTATTGGCACCTGTGTGTTCTTCAATGACTTGCAGGTCTTTTATGGACACAAATGCCAGAATATCGAATTTATTGGCAAAATTGATGCCTGAGGGATCGTATGGGTTAATGGCTTTTCCCTGGGGGGTTTGTTCTTGGATGCTGGGGTTCCCGGGACTGGTTTCAAACCAGTTGTGGGAGTTGGTAGGGGTAGAAGGGGTGATTGCTGGGGTTTCTTGGGAGGATGGGCTGGTGGTGCCTTTCGGGTCACCTTATTCTTCAGTTCTGGATGGGCATAAAAGTAATGCTCGGTGGAGTGGCCATGCATATGACAGTGTTTGCAGTAGATAATATTGTTATCATATATGATTCGTTGGGTGTGTGTCTTATTCCTGAGCGAAATTTGAATGTGGTTGGGGTGGTCCTTCGATAAGTCAAGTTCCATGCAGATTTTGGCATAGTTCCATTTTGAGAGGTTGCGAGTCTCTTCAGCCGACGCCACAAATGTCCCAAAGGAGCTGGCTATCTTTCTCAACGCTGCTGGAGCAAAGCAGATGAGGGGCAGATTTAGAAGGGTGACCCACGGGGAGCCGATCGCAGAATCTTGTTTGATGTTAAAGTCCGGGGACCATTTCATAATTTTTATGATGTGGGTATCTATCTTGACTGTGCCTCTAGTCCAGACCTTCGTGTGGTCTTTTTGCGAGAAGAGGTAGAGGAACAAGTGTTTAGGATCCATGGACGCGACCTTGTATCCCGAGGAGAGCCCCAGCTGGCAATCACTTCCTGAACTCGTGTCAGCCTCGGACATCCACTAGAGAATCTAAGGACAAAGGTGTATGGGAACGAAGCCGACAAGGACGAGATTTATGAGGAGAAGAATGGCACCAAAATATTATCCGATGGAGCGAATTCGATCTCTGATAGCTCAATATCAAGAAAAGACTGGAGATGCTTGGTTGTGCGATCGGGGCAGAGTTTGTCCGCGTAAGACGATGCTGGTTGGGAGGAGGAAGTGGCAAGGGCTTCGGAAGGTCCCGCCGGCCCAGATGGCGCCAGGGTTCATCCATTCATGTTCTGAGTGGTGCCAGGAGAGATTAGTGTACGACTAGTTGGGTCCACAGACTAGGAGTAACTAGTCCTCACAGATGAGAGGGAGAGTGCCTCGTGGCGGGCGTCAGACTGGGCCCAATCCGATAAAAGAGGTGCCAGCGCCAGAAGGTCGGCTAGTAAAGGGAGGCAAGGTACGATTGGCACAGCCTTCGAAGAGGATGGCGCAGCCTCAAAGGAGGGGGCCGGTGAGGAGATTGGTGCCACCTCAAAGGAGGGACACAATGAAGTAAAGGATGCGCCACTCATCAGCAGATGCTGCATGGCACCAAAAGCATTGTGTACGTCAACTGTAACACCTACTTTTCTAAAATGAGGGTAATTTTAAACTTTTGTAAAAGTTTATTATTTAATAATAGAATTTATGATTAATGGGAATTTTTAATTAATTTAATACTATTTAAAATTGGTGAATTATAATTTTGATGCGTTAGCTAGTGAACCCTAGAACTGTTGAGCCTAGAGATTAACCACGACCATGGGGACCTAACCATGTGATTAGAATGACTATTTACAACTTTTTAGGCTAAGGGTATTTTGGTCATTTTGTAACTTTTGAATTATTTAGGATTTTGATTAATTGAGGAATTTTAGATTATTTTAATAATATTTAAATTGATATATTATAATTTTGGTCATTTTTATATCTTAATATTTTGGGGAAATTTTATATTTTTAATATTGTTTTTATTGGATTTGTTTAGTCGGGATTGAATTTCGTCTCGTTCCGACTTGTATTGTGACCCAGGTAGCTTAAACTCTAGATGGGACCCAATATTAAGTTAAGCCTGGCCCACAAAACCCAACATTTAAGTTAGTTAATTAAACTAATTTTTATCATGTTAGAATGGTTAAGTTAGAGACTCAAAACTAGATTATTTTGACCACAAACTTGAACCTAGTCTAGATTTAACCATATGAGACTAGAGAGGGGCAATTAGGACATTTCCCATTAGCCCTAATGGACTCTTTATGGCAGCCACCTTTAGGGAAGAATGATTCATTTCATTCATTACAATCTTGCCTCTTTTATTTTCCTTTTGTTCTTCCCTAATTTTAGAGAGCCTTCCCATTGATATGATCTCCAAATCAAATTGTTCCTTCACCAAACCTTCCCTCAATCATTCCCATTCTCTAAGAAAAGTGTGCTACCAAGGATTGGAAGAGGAGTGCAAGGAGGAGTGTCTACTTTGAGGGATCTTCGTATCGGAGCCGTGTCCTAAAGGATTTCATTGGTATTCCACTCCTAATAGGTAAAACCCATCATCTAAATCGCTTTTCTTTGCATATAAATTAGTTTTGAATCTGTAGGATCTATCCTCATGCATGTGTCCCATTTAGATTCAAATTTGAGGCCATTTGGAGCTCTCTTGAGGATTTTAGATATGTGTCTTGTGTCCTACTTGATAGATCCCAAATTAGGACACCCCATGTGTATGTATGTATGATAATAGTTTAAATAGATATTTAAATTCAGTTTTAGAATGGTTAGAGAGTGGATTGATCTTAGTTAGGATGGTTAGAATGAGTTTCATTTGGATACCTATGTTTGTATCCAAGTATCTTGGCCTATATGTGTTCTTTTATCCAAAACAACTCAAATTCGTCATAATATTCATCCACGTTTTTATTAACCAAAGCAACTTAGAAATGTCATAACTTTTAGCTTAGAACTCCGATTTATCTCTCGTTTTTTTAAAAGAACCGTATCGAAGTTAGCTTTCCAAATATATATTTTAATAAGCCAAATTCTTTCTGTAACTTTTTGTAGAATTATTTGAGTGTCAGCTGTACGAAAGATGAACGTGTTTCGGTATTTTTGCGATTTCGGGAGCTTTCGGACACGAAAATGCGATCCGTTTGAAGTTTCGGAAAGCTAACACGAAGGGCTACAATATAGTTTAATCCTAGAATTTAGTAGAGGCACAATTGTTACAGTATTGGTTGTAAGTAGAAGAGTGACTATACGATATATGCATTTTGTGTAACATATGAGCCTATATAGTATGAATATTAAATGAATATAGATTATAAAATATATGATATGTTAGATGAATGAAATAATATATATGTGATATATATCCTCTTTACATTAATGTATATATATGGTTGAATGCAAGCATGTAGGAATGCAATTAATATAATGTATGTAAGCAATGCATAAATACATGAATGAAAGAATGATATACAATGTATGCATAGAAGTATATAATGAATGCTAGATATGAATGCAAGGTATACATGTAATGATAGATATGAATGCATAATATATAAATAATATAATGTAATATATAATGATAGCATGTATGGTAATGTAGAATATATGATGCAAGCATGTATATGTCCACTGTTTTTCCTTTTCCTTACATTTTCCTTCCCTTCCCTTTCTATTTCAGTTTTTCCTTTTTTTTCCTCTTCTATTTTTACATGTTATATACAATGTATATAATGTATAGATGCATGTAAGTATGTAATATGCATGAATGAATGTCATATATGAATGAATGAATCAATCAAAGGTGTAATTAAAATATAATGCATTGTAATGAATGTTAACATATATACTGTATAAAAGTATGTATGTAAATGTGCATGAATGTATATATCTATGTAACTATATAAATATGCATGATGTAACATATGCCTATATATATAAATATGTATGTAATGTGGATATGCATGTATGTATGAAGGTATGTATATATATATATTATCTATTTTATATCATGTATTGTTGTGGTTCACATTGTCTTGTGATTGTGTGAGTGCTAGCCTAGGCTTGGTTAGGTCTAGTGAGACTTGTTAGACTTGTTTGGGCTAGGACTTGACCTAGTTGACCTAATTTGACTAGTGTGGTTGACTAGAGTTGACCAAGTGTTGACTTTATTCTAGTTTGACCTAGACAGCATGCAGATGCATTGTACATTTCATTTATCATCTCTCGTATACATCTTGATCTGTGTTGCTCTAAATAGGACTATGTGGCTTCAGTTTGGACCTCTATACCTATCAGCTGTTCAGGTTATCAGGCGAGTACATTCTCTGACCGTTTTATACTTGTTTGGATTTACATTCTTGCTCTAGATTACTGTACTTGATGCTGACACGATTGTTATCACGGATTGGTACTATATGGATCTTCTTTTGAGATGTTATCCCCTTGTATTCACTAAATACATATTGTGATGTGCGTTTCACTTACATATTGTATTTATTGAATACCCTTATCCTTGTATACTCATTGTGTATATTGTACTCTCATTATCACATGAGTCCCATGGATAGACCATTGTACAACTATTGTATAACATTGTGCATCTATTGTATAACATTGTACACTATTGTATAAGATAACGTAACTGGAGTGGATCATTGTGTATTGATTGGGGAGGGGGAGTAGAATTGGTTATTTAATCAAATCCTATTGTGCAATATTGTATAACTATTGTATATGTCCATTGTGCACTCACGTACAATGGAGTTACCATTGCATTGTCCTAAACCGTTTACATAACCATATTGTACTCTAAATCAAATATTGCTTACGGTTCTTACTTATCATATATAGATATTTTCTATTATCAAATCTCTGCTGTTTTTCATATACATTCTTCTTTCAGCATTTCTGTATCTTACTCTATTGTATGCTTTATATTTCCTAGCTTGATATGAACTGCGTGAGATGTTTTGTGCTCGTTCCTGTCCTAACTGGACCTGTTGATAAATTTTACAGATAGCTTGGAGGTTGCCTGCTGGCCTAGAGGAGACACAATAAAGGTTGTATAGATAGTTATTTTAGTTATCTTGAGTTGTATTTACTTTATGGATTACTGTATTTGAGATTTGAGATATTTTCTGGGTTTGTGTATCTTAGACACTTAGACTTCTATCTGCGGTATTTCTTTGTGGATTTCATATTTTATCTATCTTTTATCATGCTCTACCTTAGATGTGATTGAGACTGTATTTGCTATGTCACCTCCATTCGGAGTGTATATACTGTACATGTACCTATATATTGTTAGATGTTTGACCTAGGACAGCGTTCTACTGCCGACACTGCGGCGTAGGCTGGACGTACCCACTTCTCGTGCCCTTATTCTAGGGTGCGGGTCGTGACACGTTTTTAGTGGTGGCCCATGTAGGTCGATTTTGTATAGTGGTATTCGAATTAGAGTACCACTACAGCCTGCAGTAGGATTATGATATATTTTTGAAGGTACTCAATCACAGTTAGGATCCCTTGAGAGATTCCTGGGATGACCCTTGAGAATCTTATTATAAAATATCTCGAAATTTGATTTTAATGGTTTATTTTTATCTTTCTTAGTTAGTTAATGAATTTGATTTTTGGGTATCCATTGTTGATTTAATTTAATTTTTGTCAAGATAAAATTATATGGGCTAGGTCATCTAAGTTATGGAATCTAGTCTTCTACAGTCACATTAGCCAGCATGATGAGGACATATAGTCTGACTTTGGATATATTTCTCGGGTGTGGGAATTTAAGGTTTTCGCAGCCAAGCTAGCGGCATCGCAAAATTTTTAAATACCATGATTCTAGAGGTATGTGCCTAAGTCGAGGACTTTATAATTATCGTAGCCTTGCTTACTAGTATGACGAGGATTTAGAGTACCATGATTTTGGATAGACGCATATGATTATCAGATTATACCTTAAATGTTCTTGAACATGTTTTCTCTACTTTTGTTTCAGTCATTCTAAAAAAAAAAAAGAATTATTGTTTGTTTTGTTTGTTTTGCTTCTCATTATTTAACTTAGGAGTAGCTTTAGCTGTATTATAAACCTTGTGTAACTTCTTACTATGAATTTTTTCTTAATACAATGAATCGATGATTTTGCTAGACCTTATCTTGGATTTGATATTATAGCTCTGGTTTCAAAATGGTTCTTCTTTTAAACAGATAAGCAGAACAGATTTTATCGTTATTTTTTTCTTGCTATTATTCTTTTATTAAATAATAATAATAATAATAAAACTGTCTTGATTACATCAATCACCTACATGCAATCTTGGTAGGAATCTAAATGTTGGTCTTGATATGGAATTTGATTTTTATATTAGGACATGAGAAAATATATAGTGGACACAGACACTTTGTCTGACACGTATGCATGCTACACTTTGATTACCAACCCATCTAAATGCATATTAATATGTTGTTGATGTTTAAATTCTCAAAACCCCAATATTCTGATACAGTACAGTATCAGAGACTGGTTCTCCGCTTTTTCCAGTTAGATTCGTAATTTAAATATAAATTTTATGTTAGTAGTTTTGTTTACATCACTGCACATGTATGTTATTTTTAAATTTGCTATTTTTTAAATATAATATTTTGAGCTATATACATTGTTGTATGTAGGGATATAATGTTAGGTTTCATATTCTTACATGTTATGTTGTGGTTGTGGTGAACATTGGGTTGGTTTTGATTCGAATTTCACCAAAATCCTGAAACTGAATATATGTTAATATTTTCTCATTGATTTTAAATGTTTAGTTCAATTTTAGATTTAATATGTAATGTTAAACTGAAATGAATGATTGAACCCTTCATTTTAAGTTATAACCCCTGTACTCTTGACACTCTACACTAATATACACTAATGTTCACAACTATCATGTAAACCTAACCCTTCATATCTATGTTATGTTCATATATCTATATAGGTATATATATATATAGTTTATGCATACTGTTATAATGTATATAGATACATAACTAAATCTCTACCTCTCTATATATATAGATATATGTATATATATGGTTAGCCATGCATGTTATGAGTAAATAGGTTGTGCATTGTAGATTGTTTAACCAATATGCCATGAGTAGTGTAACTTGATAGCTATTGTTTTGAAACCCAAATCCTCCTATACACTTTCATGTATATTTCACACACACACACACATGTCTACTATCTAACCCTATGAACATGTCCACATACACCCATACACACACTAACCACATAACCTTTACATAATGCTAGCTTTTTCCCTTCTAACACTCTCTCTATATATATATATTGTGATTGGATTTTAATGCTCGACATTTGTGCTTTAAATTTTGATTTTGATTATACCTTAAAGCCTTGATGATTTGTTATTTCTGTATCTTTTCTAGTTTAACACCCCTGATTGCTTGTAAGTTTTGATACCCTATGATTGTTTGGTCTAGTGTAACTAGTATACCTAGATGAGACTTACACTACCACCGTATGCCATGACCTTGTATTCCATTTTTTTAAATTGTATGATTTAGGTAAGTTCTGAGACTTTGATTGTTGGGGACGAGACTCTAGAAGAAGTACGACCATCTTAATTTCGAGGACAAAATTTTCTAAGGAGGGTAGACTTGTAACACCCACTTTTCTAAAATAAGGATAATTTTGAACTTTTGTAAAAGTTTATTATTTAATAATAGGATTTATAATTTATGAGAATTTTTAATTAATTTTAATACTATTTAAAATTGGTGAATTATAATTTTGATGTGTTAGCTAGTGAACCCTAGAACTGTTGAGCCTAGAGATTAACCATGACCATGGGGACCTAACCGTGTGATTAGAATGACTATTTACAACTTTTTAGGCTAAGGATATTTTGGTTATTTTGTGACTTTTGAATTATTTAGGAATTTGATTAATTGGTGAATTTTAGATTATTTTAATAAAATTTAAATTGATATATTATGATATTGGTCATTTTTCATATTTTAATATTTTGGGGAAATTTTATATTTTTAATATTGTTTTTATTGGATTTGTTTAGTCGGGTTTGAGTTTCGTCTCGTTCTGACTTGTATTATGACCCGGGTAGCTTAAACTCTAGATGGGACCCAATATTAAGTTAAGCATGGCCCACAAAACCCAATATTTAAGTTAGTTAATTAAACTAATTTTTATCATGTTAGAATGGTTAAGTTAGAGACTCAAAACTAGATCATTTTGACCCCAAACTTGAACCTAGTATAGACTTAACCATATGAGACTAGAGAGGGGCAATTATGTAATGCCCCAGTCCCAAAATACGTAGGACTAGGAACGTAGACATGCCAGCTGTACACATACGAAGTACACTCCAATATATGGAAACCTCGTATGAATACATAAGCTATAAATGCAGTAAAACCATAACTAATCTCATCCACCCGAAATAAATAAATAAAAGATATCATATAATGAGAACGAATTTGTCTTGATACAATATGTTGGGCGGAGACAAATCCACTACCAACAAAATAAGGAAAACTACATAAGAAAAGATATGAATTTGGCGAGCGAAGCGAAGACGATCCAAATGCAATCATCTTCGAAGAAATATCGATGAACACGGCTAGAGCTAGAACACCTGCGAAAGACAATAGCACACACCTGGAGAGATAACCAGGTCCTCAGAGGGACGTAACAAGACACATAATATCATGCCATATAAACTTAATAAATATTGCTCAAATAAATAAGTCAATTGAATTTATAACATGGTCCAATACGCATCTACTGAATGAGCGTACCATCCCCCCAACCAAACACGGACATGAGATGGTAAACTAATTCACGGTGACGTATCTTTCCATGCTACTAATCCAATATGGTATCCGGACCCCAACAAGGTTCAATACCTTCTCATCGAAGTAGTAAGTCACACCTACAACCAAACAAGGACAAGATGTGACGAACTAATCCGCGACAAGTTATTGTTCCAAGCCACGGTCAGATACAAGTACCCAAACCAAAAGTACTCGTACCTAACGGATAAGGTAGCCTAACCATTCTAAGTGAAATGTAGTTAAGAACAATCCTTCCTACGTATGGGCCCTAGCTGAATAGGATCGGCATAGTCCCCCCTTGGGCACCAGAGGCCCTATCAGTAAGAGCATGACGTTCCGCAGAATCATCAGTGGCCATCAGTAATCATGGGTCATCAACCCCGTATCTCCAGCGGAGAGTCCGGGTCACAAGGAAAGTGCATCAAAGCCCATACCCTAAGGAATTGTCCTCCCCGCCCAATGCCTACTGAGTTGTATCCACAGCACAAACCACTATAACCGCTAAGTCAACTAGCATACAATTCTATTAGCGGTTATTCCTATCGCACGGCTTGTACGTACTGGTGGCCAGCCAATCACGCACTTCCGTATCCTATATGCGACACACAACTTCGTGTTACAATGTGTCAAGGCCAATGAATGCAACACACAAGATGGTCCCTTAAATCTAGGTTTAATTTGTAAGAAAAATAATACACAGCAGGAAATATAAATGAACAGTAAGTTCTAACAGTTATGCCATGTATCACAGTTTATTTTGCATCAAGAAAATAAATAATGCATGAAATATGAGCTAAAATAAATAAACAGCAAATGACAAGGTGTCTTGCCTGGTAGGACGCCTGGCGTACTGCAATGATCAAGGTGGCACGATCTGCGACTTTGGTGCAACAACTATGCATAGTGACCTCTGATGGTGGCACGGACAGTTCCATTGGGTCCAGAATGGTCAAATTAGTTAGGGTGGACATAAAGTAGTCTCGAAATGGACGAAGGAATAGGAACAATAGGACTTGGATACGGACAGGAAAAAAATCAAAGAAATAATGGATAAATAAATATTTATTATTTTTGAGAGCTATTTATAATACTTGAAAATAGGATTTTATTTAGTAAAATAATTAAATTAATTATTTGTAATCAAAATCTTTTTAGGAAGAAAAACTCTAAGTTTTGACAAAAAAAAAATTATTTCTAAGTAGAAAAACTATATTTTCTATATGAAAATATTTAAGTACTTTTTTTCGAAAATAATAAGGAGTTATTTAGGCCAAAACTATAACTCGTCAAATATATTTATATATATATATAACTCGAGAAAATATTTTAGAATCAAAATTTACTTTGAAATTTGCTAGGAAATATTTATAAAATTTTCTAAATGATAATAATAATGCAATTAATAAATTTAACAAGACCATAAATAATAATAATAACAGTAGTAATAATGGTGATATTAATAACAATAATAATAATAAAATAACAATAATACTAATATTAAAATCTTACTAATAACAGCACAGCTGTTAAAAGATTTACAGAATAGAGTAAGAATCTTATAATAATAATAATAATAAAATAATAGATATTAAAAGAAACAAAACTAATCAAAACACTAAAAATCAAAACAACCAAAAATGAAAACCAACAAGCTGCTGGCTTCTCTTCTATACTAAGTAAATTAATTAAAATAATAATAATAATAAAACTAATAATAATCATAATAGTAACCAGGTGAACTCGTATCTAATAATAATAATAATAATAACAACAATTAGCAGCAATAAAAATATTAATAATAATAATAAAAACAACACACAGTTCCCGAACCGAGCCCTTGCAAAAGAGAAAAAAAATTAAAAGGTTGCTGTATAAGGAGACGAGTAGGAGAGAGAGAAGTGAGGAGAACACAAAAAAAGAGGGGGAGAGCTGGAGGAAGCCGGAGGCGCGGCAAGGGGCGGCTCGGCCGGGCGGCAAGGGGGAGCCGGAGTGAAGAGTGGTCGGCGGAGAGGAACTGAGGAGAGAGGGAGCGGAGGCTCGAAAAAAGGGGAGATCGATGTCGGGTCTCTGGCCGGAGCTGCCAGCCGAGTGATACAGCGGCGGAAGGGTGAGAGGAAGGGGAGGCGCTGGCAGATGCGGCGGTTGGTCGCAGTACCGGACGGCGGAAGGGGAAGAGCGGGGTTTTGGTCGGCGGACGGCACGGCAAAGCGCGGCGGAGGGTGGTTTTGGTCGGCTAGGGCTAGCGCCGGCGGTGGCCAGGCTCGGAGGGAGGCGGTTCACGCTGAGGAATTGGGGATACGGCGGTGAGATCCACGCCGGACGTGTGTCGACGGAGGGTCCGTCGCTCGGGATGGTGTCGCTGGGTTCCGACGGTGGTGGCTCCTCGCGGTCGTCATCGAGGTGGTCGACGACGGTTTCGACGAGGTCACAGCGGAGGTAAAGGTTGGGTTTTATTTTCTTGTGTTTTAGTTTTGATGGTGATGACGGAATTTCGGGTTTCAACGGTTGATTGGGGTTGCCGAGGTGGTGGT
Organism: Iris pallida; assembly: GCA_029216955.1. Lineage (NCBI taxonomy): Eukaryota > Viridiplantae > Streptophyta > Magnoliopsida > Asparagales > Iridaceae > Iris > Iris pallida. Next base: position 3,444,611 of record JANAVB010026000.1, read on the forward strand.
TTGTTGGGGATTTTTCGCTGTAATGGTGTGGTGGAGCTGGTGGCGACAGGGCGACCGGGAATTTTGTGGCAGGAGGCGGCGGTTCTGGTGACAGCGGGAGTGGTTTTGTGGGTTCGATGGTGAGGGTGGTGGCTAGGAGTTGGCCGGAATTGGCCAGGGTGTGGTGGTGATGTAGGCGGGGCTGCCGCGGCAGTGGCCGCGGTGGCGGCTAGGTTGTGTGTTAACGGAGTTGGGGGTTCGGGTCGGTATTGGTAGCGATGGCGGTTTGGGTGGTTAGGGATAGGATTATGGTTAGGCATTTATTGGTGTCGGGGTGTGTCCGACACGGGGAAGGAGATAAATAATGTACATATAAAATAATGGAATAAGAATTTGGATGGACACAGATACGATGCACGTAGATTTATGGAGCAAATTTGTGGAGAGATAATGAATGATAGAAATTGGAGGAGTACCTGCCTATTTATAGGATGTGGGAATTCCCAATTAGATAAAGTTTAGGATTTGTTTAAACCCAAAATAGATAATTCATGTATTAATTTAAAATCAATCAAATCAAATCCAAATCCAAATCCAATTAAATCTAATTTAATTCCCTTAGTTTAAAATCAAATCAATAAATCAAATTTCAATCATTTAACTATTTAAATAAATACATAAATTCAAATCAAGAATTAAATTACCATAATAATTTCAAAATATATTTTCCAAAAATACTATTAATAATTATTTTGAAAATTACATAATATTTAAAATAAACCAATAAATAATTACAAATATATATGTATACACAAATAATGTTTTTATAATTATATTTTTCTAGTATACAATAAAAATATTAATTATTTTTAATAATTGCATAAATGAAGGCTTTCAGTAAATAAAATAACAACTTGGTAATGATAGTAAAATAATTATTGCATATATTATTTTGAAACTATAAAATAATAAATAAAATATTTTTCTAAAATATGTACGCTCGCACATATTCGCACTCGACGAGAAAGTAAAATAATTTCGTGCGCGACGTACAATACGACTACGCGACGTACAATACAAAATTTTAAATCAGTACCAAATTTAATAAAAAAATAGTAGAAATTTAGGGGTTTTATAAATTAGGATATTTTCCATTAGCCCTAATGGACTCTTTATGGCAGCCACCTTTAGGGGAGAATGATTCATTTCATTCATTACAATCTTGCCTCTTTTATTTTCCTTTTGTTCTTCCCTAATTTTAGAGAGCATTCCCATTGATTTGATCTCCAAATCAAATCATTCCTTCACCAAATCTTCCCTCAATCATTCTCATTCTCCAAGGGAAGGATGCTACCAAGGATTGGAAGGAGAGTGCAAGGAGGAGTGTCCACTTTGAGGGATCTTCGTATCGGAGCCATGTCCTAAAGGATTTCATTGGGATTTCACTCCCAATAGGTAAAACCCATCATCTAAATCAATTTTCTTTGCATATAAATTAGTTTTGAATCCGTAGGATCCATCCTCATGCATGTGTCCCATTTAGATTCAAATTTGAGGCCATTTGGAGCTCTCTTGAGGATTTTAGATATGTGTCTTGTGTCCTACTTGATAGATTCCAAATTAGGACACCCCATGTGTATGTATGTATGATAATAGTTTAAATAGATATTTAAATTCAGTATTAGAATGGTTAGAGAGTGGATTGATCTTAGTTAGGATGGTTAGAATGAGTTTTATTTGGATACCTATGTTTGTATCCAAGTATCTTGGCCTATATGTGTTCTTTTGTCCAAAACAACTCAAATTCGTCATAATATTCATCCACGTTTTTATTAACCAAAGCAACTTAGAAATGTCATAACTTTTAGCTTAGAACTCCAATTTATCTTCCATTTTTTTTAAAGAACCGTATCGAAGTTAGATTTCCAAATATATATTTTAATAATACATGATATGTTAGATGAATGAAATGATATATATGTGATATATATCCTCTTTACATTAATGTATACATATGGTTGAATGCAAGCATGTAGGAATGCAATTAATATAATGTATATAAGCAATGCATAAATGCATGAATGAAAGAATGATATACAATGTATGCATGAAAGTATATAATGAATGCTAGATATGAATACAAGGTATACATGTAATGATAGATATGAATGCATAATATATAAATAATATAATGTAATATATAATGATAGCATGTTTAGTAATGTAGAATATATGATGCAAGCATGTATATGTCCACTGTTTTCCCTTTTCCTTACATTTTTCTTCCCTTCCCTTTCCATTTCAGTTATTTCCTTTTTTTTCCTCTTCTATTTTTACATGTTATATACAATGTATATAATGTATAGATGCATGTAAGTATGTAATATGCATGAATGAATGTCATATATGAATGAATGAATCAATCAAAGGTATAAGTAAAATATAATGCATTGTAATGAATGTTAACATATATAATGTATAAAAGTATGTATGTAAATGTGCATGAATGTATATATCTATGTAACTATGTAAATATGCATGATGTAACATATGCCTATATATATAAATATGTATGTAATATGGATATGCATGTATATATAAAGGTATGTATTTATATATATTATCTATTTTATATCATGTATTGTTGTGGTTCACATTGTCTTGTGATTGTGTGAGTGCTAGCCTAGGCTTGGTTAGGCCTAGTGAGACTTGTTAGACTTGTTTGGGCTAGGACTTGACCTAGTTGACCTAATTTGACTAGTGTGGTTGACTAGAGTTGACCAAGTGTTGACTTTAGTCTAGTTTGACCTAGACAGCATGCAGATGCATTGTACATTTCATTTATCATCTCTCGTATACATCTTGACCTGTGTTGCTCTAAATAGGACTCTGTGGCTTCAGTTTGGACCTCTATACCTATCAGTTGTTCAGGTTATCAGACGAGTACATTCTCTGACTGTTTTATACTTGTCTGGATTTACATTCTTGCTTTAGATTATTGTACTTGATGCTGACACGATTATTATCACGGATTGGTACTATATGAATCTTCTTTTGAGATGTTATCCCCTTGTATTCACTAAATACATATTGTGATGTGCGTTTCACTTACATATTGTATTTATTGAATACCCTTATCCTTGTATACTCATTGTGCATATTGTACTCTCATTATCACATGAGTCCCGTGGATAGACCATTGTACAACTATTGTATAACATTGTACATCTATTGTATAACATTGTACACTATTGTATAAGATAACGTAACTGGAGTGGATCCTTGTGTATTGATTGGGGAGGGGGAGTAGAATTGGTTATGTAATCAAATCCTATTGTGCAACATTGTATAACTATTGTATATGTCCATTGTGCACTCACGTACAATGGAGTTACCATTGCATTGTCCTAAACCGTTTATATAACCATATTGTACTCTAAATCAAATATTGCTTACGGTTCTTACTTATCATATATAGATATTTTCTATTATCAAATCTCTGCTATTTTTCATATACATTCTTCTTTCAGCATTTTCTGTATCTTACTCTATTGCATGATTTATATTTTCTAACTTGATATGAACTGCATGAGATGTTTTGTGCTCGCTCCTGTCCTGACTGGACTTGTTGATAAATTTTACAGATAGCTTGGAGGTTGCCTGCTAGCCTAGAGGAGACACAGTAAAGGTTATATAGATAGTTATTTTAGTTGTCTTGAGTTGTATTTACTTTATGGATTACTATATTTGAGATTTGAGATGTTTTCTGGGTTTGTGTATCTTAGACACTTAGACTTCTATCTGCGGTATCTCTTTGTGGATTTCATATTTTTATCTATCTTTTATCATGCTCTACCTTAGATGTAATTGAGACTGTATTTGCTATGTCACCTCCATTCGGAGTGTATATACTGTACAGGTACCTATATACTGTTAGATGTTTGACATAGGATAGCGTCCTACCGTCGACACTGCGGCGTAGGCTGGACGTACCCACTTCTCGTGCCCTTACTCTAGGGTGTGGGTCGTGACACGAACCCAACTAGGCCCAACCGGGGGGTGAAAAGAATGCTCAACCTCATAGGGGGGAGCGCCCTCCACGCGCGCTAGGGACCCAGGTGCGCCAACTGAAGAAAGATGGGCGCCAAAGCTGGGCCCCACTGCTACCGTGTAGGAATCTCTAGGAGGTCTAGCGCCAACCATCCCGGGCCCCAAATGCACGACAGGTACGAGGCTGGCGCCAGTTGAGTGCGGCAAGCCCGAGCATTCTAGGTAATAACCGCAGGAAGAGGGGACAGCTGTGGGCGACCAAATCGAGAAAGCTGCGAGATGGTTTGAATTTAGAATATATATATATTTTTTATTTTAACAAGGAGAAAGTTACAAGTAAGAAGTAGTAACATCCATTGAAACATCGAACAACACACACACACACACACATGTAGAGGCATGCAAAATATTGCTTTTAGTCCCACATCGGAAAGGAGAAAAAGAAAAGGCTCACTCCATTCTATAAATAGAACCCCCTTGCCTCCTTTTAAAAGGGCACCAACTTCCCTTCCCTCCTTCCAACTTGGACTCTTCCTACTACGCACTTTCGGGTGCTAAGTAGAAGAAGTGTAGGACAGCGCGGGCGCGTCGAGCTCAGACAGCTGTCCCCACTGCTGACCATCAGGAGAACCCTGCTGACTGATGGAAAGTTGTACCGAACCGTCCGTGTCCAGCCCCCGACGGCAAACGGACAGGGTGGTTCTCAAAAGTCTTTCAACACTGACTGAGGGCAAGTGCTTTTACTAGCCCCACACCAGGGAGCAAATATGATACCTACGTACTCGTGTGCTTGGGATACCCGGGCCCACAAAGCGAGTGCAAAGGTTGATCGAGATATCCTTGACTTGCGTGATGTGATCCTTCACAAACGCAAGGAAAGAGAAGACACCTTGGCATGCAAAGAGTCCTTCCATGGACGTCACTGCACTCAAGTTATTGTCAATTGCTGCTGCAACAAGACAACAGTACAAGAGGACCGACAGTCCGTCTTCCAACGACTGCAACATCCAGGACCGGTCCTACAACAAAGCTCGGGGGACGAGGAGCTTCATGCGGCTCGAAATCAACATGGAGCCTCATGCGGCTCAAGAAGACCAGCAAGCTTCATGCAGCTCAAAACCCAGAAAAAGAATAGTGATTTATATGCGGCCCAAATTCAGCATGCGGTGCAAAAGCTTGAAGAGTTTTTCCCAGAGAGCCGCATACGGCTCAGGAATCTTATACGGCTCGGGTAAAAGCTACGTGGCCCTATGCGGTTCGCCACAGCCGGCCATCAAGCAGCGGCCTCATTTAATGCACGGACGTAACACGACAGCTTTGACATAAAGGTGAATTGACAGCTCTGACATAAAGCTGCAATGATGACTCTGACATAATGGTGCGCTCCTAGGGAAACGAAGAAAATCTTTATAGCTGGCACGATCCACCAATTCCGAAGCTTCCTATGCGGCTACCATCCTTCATGCGGTAGCCACTCCCATGCGGCTGCTACTCCCATGCGGCTCGGATCGTGGGGGCCACCCTCACGCAGCTCCGATTTAGGGAAGCCACATCCATGCGGCTCTGACACGTGGCCACCCTTATGCGGTTCGGTTGAGGGCTATCCCCATACGGCTGCTACTCCCATGCGGCTCTGATCATGGGGGCCACACTCATGCGGCTCGGATTAAAGGAATTCCATGCGGTTCAGTTGGGGGCCACCCTCATGCGGCTCTGTCACGTGGCCACCCTTATGCGGTTCGGTTGGGGGCTACCCCCATGCGGCTGCTACTCCCATGCGGCTCGGATCATGGAGGGCCACCCTCATGCGGCTCGGATTAAAGAACTTCCATGCGGTTCAGATATGGCCACCCTTATGCGGCTCCGACACGAGGCCACACTCATGCAGCCCAACTATGACAGTCCTCCATGCGGCTCGCAGCTGTTGGGACACGTGGCAGGAGTTGATCAAATCCCAATAATCCAGATTTACGATAATCGACATAACCGGCAGATGGGACACGTGGCAGGAGATTGACCAAGATTTATTCACTCGGATTTGCTGATATCAACAAATCATCACGATGTAGATTTATTGCAATCAACATTAACTGCCCATACAGATTTGTTGCAATCAACATTAATTACCCATGCAGATTTTGTGCAAGCAATATTAACTACCCAGATTTGTTACAATCAATATTGACGGCCCAGATTAAATTCCAATAAATGAGATCAAGGCAAATCGTAACCAATCCTTAACCGCCCACTTTTGAAGGAGCAATCATTGCAAACCCTACTTATCACACTCTACTCCTATAAATAGCAAGGTGTCATTCCCTTGCGAAAAGAAGAAGGAGGAGGAGGAGAGATCCAGAGACACGCACAGAGAGAGCGGCGGCACATAGAAGAATCTCCCCACACATCCCGAGAGCATTTCTTCATCAGAGCCAAGGCTACGTCCGATCGTCCAAGGAGTAAGGCAGAGTTGATAGTACTCTCCCGAGCCTCTACCGTCACCCCCCAGAAAAACTAAACAATTGTACTTAGATTGCTATACCTAGGTTTTCATCCCTAGGCTTTCTTTGTACGAGCGAGTTTGTGTTGTGAAGTAAAAGTCCAGTCCTCCCATAAAACTGTTCTGTTCTTTTATAATCAATGGAAAACACAATGGCAACTCTGCTGGGGACTAACTTCTCCACGGCTGAGGAGTTGGTGATGCAATCGGACGCAGCCAAGCTTGGCTCCATGCAACAGATGTTGGTCGTCCGCTTCGACCAGCAGGCGTTTGAAGAAATGCTCTCCGACGGGAGCTCTGGCCCAGTCCAGAAGCGAGCCCGTACGAAGAAGGCTCGCAGGGAGTGGAAGCCCAAATCATTTGCTTCTCCCCAAGCTCTGGAGGAAATGCTTCCTGCTATCCAAAATGACGGGGAAGACTCTCCTGCGGCCCCATTTCAGACCATAGAGGACTTTGCTATCCCCAAGTCTGGCAGAGAAAAATACTACGATGCTAGACTTACAGGGGCAAAGAGGAACTCTGTGCGGTCCAAGAAGAAACTGCATAAGGGCTCCAGCCACATGAAGACTCATGCGGCCACAAAATCCAGCCGCATGCAGAAGGCTCATGCGGCCAAAACTTCCAGCCGCATGAAGGAGGCTCATGCGGCCACGACTGCCAGCCGCATGCAGACTGCTTATGCGGCCACCGCTTCTAGCCGCATATAGAAGGTTCATGCGGCTACACATGCCAGCCGCATGCAGACAGCCTGTACGGCCACCAATCCCAGCCGCATACCATCTGCTCCATGCGGCTCACGGTCAGTCTTTGACCGTCTCTCATGCGGTCATGACCGTAGAGGCTCTCAGGAGGTTATGCCAAACTCTGTGATGCACCATTTGGACTCTTTCTACTATGCGCTCTTGGGTGTTAGAGGGAAGAAATCTAGGACAGCGCAGGCTCGTCGAGCTCAGTCAGCTGCCCCAATTTTTGACTATCAGGGCATCCCGCTGACTATTACGCGGGCCCTTGATGGAAAGTTGTATAAAACTATCCGTGTCCAGCCTCCGACGGCCAACGAACGAGATAGTTATCAAGAATCTCCCAACAATGACAAGGGACAAGTACTCGTACAACCCCCATATCAGAGAGCAGGCAGGATGCCAACACACCCAAGCTCAGAAGACAAAGCGATTCTCATCGCCTTCTGCAATTCTGCTCAGAAGATCCCTGGCGTCGGAAAAGGGAAGAAAACAAATGTCTCCAGCCCAAAAATCTTAACCAAGAAACCCTCTTCTAAGCGATTGTCCACGACCGTTACAGGAGGAGTTTTTCAAGGTACTCGCTTAAAGATGAAATCTGCCCCACTTGGAGATTCATCGTCCATATTTTTGGGAGGCGCTGGAGTTGGGGGTAGCACTCCTTCGAACATCCACGACAATCCGGTGTTCCAAGAAGATAATCCAGGGGAAACAGTTCCCCCAACAGATGCAGCAGGTTCAGACGTCCCCGAGGACGTCCACAACTCTCAAGACGAGGCAAGCTCTGAAGCGGGGGGTACCACTCCTTCTGAGTCTTAACTGGAGGAGAACATTCTTACATACCCTGACGACTTCTCTGTACAAGGGTATGACTCAGAGGGTACGTCCTCAACCGTTTCTTCCATCTCTCCTCATGTGAGGACGGTGTTCATGACAGACAGCAACCAAGACGGTCCCAGTGATCGCCAACGCAACGATACTATGGAGGCCATACTGCATGCCTTGGTCAAGTCTGTGGACGAGATCAAAGCGGCCCTTTAAACTCTGCAAGGAAGGATGCCTGGCTAAACAAGCTTGGGTCCCGCGGTTAATGCGGACTAAAACTCGGCTACACCAAACCCGGGCGATAATCCTCCAACAACATCGACTCTCACCGCTGCAGACAAGGCCAGAGAGGTAAGACGAGAGGTCCAGGAGCTCCGGGCCATGTTCCACGCCCGAGAAACTTGCCCAGACCTCAGAATACGACCACCGTATCCGGCTGCTTGGAGAGATGTTCCCTTCCCACCAAGATATAAACCATTCAACATCAATCCATATGATGGGAAGACATCTACAACCAGATACATCACCTACTTCGAGGTCACAACCGACCATCTTCCTCATGACGATGCCATCCTTACGCGATTGTTCATTGGAGCATTAGAGGGGGTAGCCTTCGACTGGTACCGCAACTTGCCAGACAACTGCATCCATTCCTTCGCCGACTTCAAAAACATATTCCTTGAAAGGTTCTACGAAATAGGATAAGACGTGACGATGTCCACCCTCATGGACGTTGTTCAAGGAGAGAAGGAGCTGACAAGGAACTATATTGAGCGGTTTTACCAAACCGTGATGAAATTGCCCTCTGGTAATCCGAAATCTTCTTTAATTAAGATTTGCCAAAAGAGGATGCTCCCTACAATCAGCCTCTGGATGGGCGAAGATCAATTTAAAGACTAGAAGGCCTTCATCATCAGCGCCACCAACGCAGAAGCAAAATTGAAGAAGGCTCGCCAACTGGGGCTGCATATCTCGGATAGAGAGGATAAGGACAAATGCCCTAATACCAACAAACAACAATGGTATGTTCCTCAAGAAGTACTATGTCTAAACGACACCTTCCAACTATCTCTCGGATTGTGAGTCATATACCCGCAGGTATCGCTGAACTTACACTCTGACTTCAAATCTCCCAGATTGTTGAGTTATGTACCCTCTGGTACCGTTGAACTTAAACTCTGACTCCAACTATCTCTCGGATTGTGAGTCATATACCCGCAGGTATTGCTGAACTTACACTCTGACTTCAATTTTCCCAGATTGTTGAGTTATGTACCCTTAGGTACCGCTGAACTTACACTCTGGTCACTCCAAATGAATCCATATCGCATCTTCTGGGTAGTAAGTCATGTATGATCATACCTCCAAACTTTTTTCCTAAAAGAGCATCTTTCTCATGATCTATTACCTGCACTTTCAGTGCATAAAAAGGGTAACAGATCCACAAATTTCCCGAAATAACCACGTCGATGTTACCTCTGAGTTGTTTCACTTCCATCAAAAACAAACCGCCCCCCATTGTCACGCCCCAGAACCAGAATACTGGAGAGCGGGGGCAGACATAGCCAGCTACGTATATGAAATAGAATCCATCTCGCTATACGGTCACGGCTGTCTAGATACATGAGGGTTTATCTACAAGCCAACAGTCTCTTAAGGTCATGAACAAGCCTAGTGTCTCAATCACAAGCAAGTAAGTAAAAGTCACAAGATGTATGATCATTAAATATACAATAGTAAGGCGTCCCAAACATTACGTATTCAGTTGATCATGAAGCTAGTCGTTATAAAATGTCAGGACTAGCAAGAGTTTAGTCATACATGATCAACCCTAGGATCTGTTAATCATGTTACAGCCCGTAGACAGACAGTAAGTAAGTACAATCGAGCTAAACAGGTGCTCGTCGGCTAAACGTCTCAAAAGAATATTTTTACAATAGAGTGGGAGAGCCAAAAATAACCCACTCGTTGCCAGGGTTCCGTCTAGTGGCCACCATCTGGCTGGAAGGTCGGTAGATCCTCTGGAGCTGCTCCGAAATTTGGCCACACAAAACCAGCTGGGTCAGACCCCAGAAAGAGCAAGTGCCACAAAGGAAGCTTCACTTAAGAACTAAAACCAGCAATCAGCACAAGATATAAATAAAAGTAAGAACTGGAAATAAAGAAAATACACCAGGATGATATACGACGAGATAACCATGGAACTTATTCAGATAACCAGGTTACAACCCGTAAACCAAACAAGGATCGGGGTTGTAACCCTTCGTCTGAACAGAACTTGGAATTCTCACCATTTATCGGTAAAATAAATACAAGCATTCTGGTCATTCAATAATCTGGAACAGGATCAGGGCAAGACTAGACTGGTTAGACTCCGTCCAATCACTTCATGGCTAAGCAAGAATTACGGCTTGATACTTTAACTAACTAGGGTTATCATAAGCCTAATTACTAACAAGATGCAGTAAGATTATTCCACAGCCACAAGCCTTACAGACCATCCAGGTTACCCGGATTAAAAGATTAGAGTTGAATTCAGGTGGGTACATCGTCCAGGAAACGAATGTACCCTTAGATAGCTTGAAGGGTGCAACACATGACAGTGTGCTGGAAATGTGCCCTACTCGACGGCAGGCTACAGATCCCAAGGCGTGCCCAGGTAACGGGATTGCCTGTAGCTGGGAAATCTCGTCATGACTAATGTATTAATCTAGTTATTAGCCTTAGTCCATTTGAGTAGGTACTCCTGACCGTGGTACTCAGGAGTCCTTGTCCTAGACATGATGCAAGACAGGACTGGTTTATTTATACAAACATAATCGCCCACGGTGTCCAGATTAATTATACAGGTCATGTCATGTCAGGTAGCCGTCGTAACAGCTATTCGAGATAATCATGTCAGGTTATCATGCCAAGTGTACTTGTCAGGAGTGCGCCACGACGGGCCACTATCAGGTCATGTCAGGTTATTATGTCAGGAGTGCACCACTACGGGTCACTATCACGTCATACTCAATTATCAATTCCAAACATATCAAGTAAATTCGTGCATATCAATTCCAAACATATCAAGTAAATTCGTCATACAGGGCTATAAAAGATCCAGGGTAAGTAGGGTCAGGTCCAGTTGCGCCTAAACATCAGGTTGTGCCTGAGTCAGACTGTGCTCAAGTCAGGCTGCGCTCAAGTCAGGCTACGCTCAAGTCAGGCTACGCTCAAGTCAGGCTACGCTCAAGTCATACGCTTCCAAAAGGCAGCGTATGTACTCCATACGACTCCTCTTCAAGACAGCGTATGAGGTCCATACGACTCCTTGTCAAGGCAGCGTATGTACTCCATATGACTCCTCTTCAAGGCAGCGTATTTACTCCATACGACTCCTCATCAAGGCAGCGTATGAGGTCCATACGACTCCTTGTCAAGGCAGCGTATGTAAGACATACGCCTCCAAAAGGCAGCGTATGAGTCAGACTGCGCTGCGCTAAAGGGCGCATGCAGCTCAGTGGCACAAGCTAAAAAGCTCGCGGACACGGCTCACTGTCTTCTCCAAATCAGCAGGAACTCCATGGTTGAACCCAAAGCTTCAAAAGTCCATAACTTGGTCAAAATAAGTCCAAATCCAACTTTTCAAAGGTCAAAATTGGGTAGAATAAAATTCTCTACAACATGGAACCATCAAAACTTGAAAACAAAGAAGTTTGATAGATCAAAACGACCAAAATCTAAAAATAACTAATTTTTAGATCTACAAAAATTAAAGCCTCAAAATGGAAAATGACAAGTTCTAATGTGTCTTAGAAACATGAGGAGAAGCTAATGGAACAATAAAAATGGGCTCTCTTGTGGAAGCAAGTTGCACTTGCCTAGACCTCTCTCTCCCTCTCCTTGGTAGGTAAGGAAGTAATGGTGGAGAAGATGATAAATGAAGAGAGAGAAAGAAGAAGGGTTAATAAATGGTAGTAGTGGTGGTAGGTAGGGGGTTCACCTCTTGGTTCATGATGAACGAAGAGCAATCCCAAACCGAACCAAGCCAACCCAAACCAAGAATAAACCAAGCCCAGGGAGGAAATTAAGCAAGGAAATCATGCAATACAAGAATAAATACGTACACGTATTCCAGAAATACATAATACGAACAACAGGCACTACAACTCTATCCACCTTAAAAGAATTCCGTCATCGGAATTTAATCAAGAGGCTAGAGGAGCAATGACAAGCTACATTAATCACATGCAAGCTATAACTAGGCAGACAATCACTCATTCAAGCAAGAAATCGAAGGCATGAGGCATAAGAAAGACATTATCCCTCATGAGTCAAACAAGTCGGGATATCGCGATCGGATATCATCCTCACGCTCCCACGTTGACTCCCCCAAAGAGTGATGACCCCAAGCAACTCGGACTAACTTGATAGTCTTGTTCTTGAGGATCTTCTCTCTCCGGTCCAATATAGACACGGGCCTCTCCTCATACGAAAGGTTGGTACCAACAACCAATTCCGAATGATCCAGGATGTGGCTCAGGTCCGGGATATACCATCGTAATTGGGATACATAGAACACGTCAAGCACCTCGCTTAGCGACGGTAGAAGAGCAAGACGATAGGATACATCTCCTACTCGCTCCAGAATGTCAAACGGTCCTATATACCTAGGACTAAGCTTGCCCCGTATGCCGAAACGAATGACGCCACGGTTAGACAAAATCCTCAGGAATACATGATCGCCGACCGAAAACTCGAGAGGGCGCCGATGAGAATCGGCCCAATGGTGCTGGCGATCTTGGGCAACTCGAAGATGATCTCTGACTCGCCTGACCACTTCAACTGTCTGGGCAATCATTTCTGGACCGAGCATCTGTCTTTCTCTAACATCATCCCAGGCTAGCGGGGATCTGCACTTCCTACCATACAGTGCCTCGAACGGTGCCATCTGGATACTGGCCTGGAAACTGTTATTGTACGAGAGTTCTACCAGGTGCAAATGATCTTCCCATGAACCACCGAAGTCAAGTGTGCAAGACCGCAATATGTCTTCAAGAGTCTGGATCGTGCGCTCCGACTGGCCATCTGTCTGCGGGTGATATGCTGAATTGAACTGGAGATGAGTTCCCAAACTCTCTTGCAAGCTACGCCAAAAATACGACGTAAATCTTGAATCTCGGTCCGAGGTGATACTGACTGGCACACCGTACAATCTGACAATCTGCCTGAGGTACATCTCTGCTAACTGAGCCGTCGACTGACCAACTCTGAATGGAAGAAAGTGAGCCACTTTCGTGAGCCTGTCAACTATAACCCAGATAGCATCTCTACCAGCTGGAGATCTAGGTAGTCCAGTCACAAAATCCATGGTCACATGCTCCCACTTCCATTCTGGAATCGGTAAGGGTTGAAGAAGTCCAGCCGGTCTCTGATGTTCGGCTTTAACCTGTTGGCAAACCAAACACCGAGAGACAAACCGAGCTATCTCCCGCTTCAGGCCATTCCACCAGAAATGCTGCCGAATATCACAGTACATCTTCGTACTACCGGGATAGATAGAATACTGCGAACTGTGCGCTTCTGACATGATCTCCTGCCGGATATCTCCGCTGGGTACACAAAGACGCTTACCATGACGAAGTGTACCATCCTCATGAATGCATAACTCTGGTCTTCGTCCTGCCTCACACTCTGCTCTGAGTCGCTGAAGCTTAGAATCTGCCGACTGCGCCATCCGGAGCCTCTCGACTATAGTGGACTGAACTTGCATACTGGCCATCAAGGCCACACTGGAAGAGAGAACAACTTCAATACCCATCTTCTGAAGATCTGCTAACAGCTCTGGTTGTGCAGTTAGAAAATAAACTCCCGCTCTCCTGCTCAATGCATCCGCAACAACATTGGCTTTCCCAGGATGATACTGCAGGTTGACATCATAATCCACAAGAAGCTCCAGCCACCTTCTCTGACGCATGTTAAGATCCTTCTGGGTGAAAACATACTTCAAGCTCTTGTGGTCGGTGAAAATCTCTACCCTGTCTCCATACAAGTAGTGCCTCCATAACTTAAGTGCAAACACCACTGCTGCCAGCTCCAAGTCATGGGTTGGATAATTCCTCTCATGATCACAAAGTTGTCGTGACGCATAAGCTATTACCTTCCCATGCTGCATCAGAACACATCCTAAACCTCTGCCTGAAGCATCACAGTACACTGAGAATCCTCTGGTCCCATCTGGAAGCGTGAGAATAGGAGCTGTTATCAGGCCTCGCTTTAACTGCTCAAAAGAACTCTGACACTCTGCTGTCCAAGCAAACTGCACATCCTTACGGGTCAACTGCATCAATGGCGCTGAAATTCGAGCAAAATCCGAAACAATCTGCCGGTAGTAGCCGGCCAATCCAAGAAAACTACGAACCTCTGCAACTGTGCTGGGCACTGGCCATGACTCAATAGCCACAATCTTCTGGGGATCCACTTATACTCCTCCTCGAGTGATGATATGACCCAAGTACGAAATGCGATCGAGCCAGAACTCGTATTTACTGAACTTGGAATATAACTGGTGCTCTTTGAGGATCTGAAGAACTATACGGAGATGCTGCTCATGCTCTGCCTCACTCTTGCTGTAGACCAGAATGTCATCCAAGAACACAATCACAAACTGATCCAAGTAAGGCATGAAGATGCGATTCATGAGGTCCATGAATACTGTCGGCACATTGGTTGCTCCAAAAGGCATAACAAGGAATTCCCAATGCCCATATCTCGATCTAAAAGCTGTCTTCGGGATGTCCTGCTCTCTGACTCTGATCTGATGATAACCTGAGCACAAATCAATCTTCGAGAATACTGAAACCCCCTTGAGTTGATCAAACAAGTCATCTATCCTTGGAGAGGGTATCTGTTCTTGATTGTCACAGAGTTTAAGGTACGATAATCAACACATAACCTGGACATACCATCCTTCTTTTTCACAAGAAGCATTGGGGCTCCCCAAGGCGATCCACTAGTACGAATGAATCCCTTGGTTCTGAGTTCTTCAATCATCTTGTACAATATCTCCAACTCTTACGGCGCCATCCTGTAGACTCTCTCTTATACTGGGGCTGTCCCGGGAATCAAGTCTATAGTGAACTCGATCTCCCGCTCCGGAGGCATACCTGGAAGTTCTTCTAGGAAAACATCTGGAAACTCCTCGACTATCCTGGGCAACTGAACTGCTGCTACTGCCATCCGCAATACTGGAGGAGATGACTCAACTTCGCCTCGGGAGAAAGAAAACTCTGGCTCGCCTGGAATGCTAAAAACAACCCTGCCAATGTGGCAGTCTATCCTAGCATACTGGTTCCTCAACCAATCCATCCCTAGGACCACATCATAATCGGCCATCGGGAACTCTATCAATCTAGCGGGGAATTCTCTACCGCTAACTACGATCCGATACGAGGAAAATACTCTATCTACTCCCACAAGTCCGTTACCAGTAAGTATATTAAGCCTTACTGATAATGACTCGGGCTCCAATCCTACCCGTGTCACGAATCGTGCAGACATAAATGAATGCGATGCACCAGAATCAAATAAAGCTGAAGCTGGAAAGGAGTTGACGAGAATAGTACCTGCCACTACCTCTCCTGGTGCCAATCCTTCCTCCACGGTCATCACCATAGCCTGACCGTGCCCTCGGGGTGCTGGTCCCCTCTACTGAAATTCTCGCTGCCTGCTCTGACTCTGGGCTTGGACTTGTGCATACTGCTGGGGGTTCTGCTGCTGGAACACTTGGGTCTGAGGCGACAAGGGCCTCGGCAATGGATACTGCTGCTGCTGGACCGGAGCTGGTCCTCTCACCGAAGAGCTAGAAAGGTTGGACGATGATGAACCACCCCTATTCGGGCAGGATCCAACCCTATGGTCTGGTGCTCCACAAGCCAGACACAATTCCTGTGCCCTGCGATATTCTGCCACCACATGGCCTGGCTTCCCACAATGAGAACAACCCACTGCGGAAGATTGCTTCTGCTTCTGCTGCTGAGGGTGCGTCGGAGTTGAATGCTGAACCGACGTTACTGAGGCCGCTCGCCTCGGAGCTCCAATAGTCAAAGCCCTGGCTGCCGGGGCCGGTGCTGAAGACTGATTCATCTGGCCGTGAGATTTCTTCCGACCTCCGGCCCTATCTACAATCCTCTGGGAGGTATACTCATGCCTCCGGGCTGCTCTCAAGACTGCATCAAAAGTCTGATGCTCAAACTGCTCAACTGCTAACAAGATCTCCAGGTGAAGTCCCTGCTGGAACCGCTGGGCTCTATCATACTCGGTTGCCACCAAAGTGGGAGCAAACCGACTGAGTCTGGAAAACTCGACCGCATATCCGTCGACCGTCCTGCCTCCTTGCTTCAGATTGGTAAACCTCGTCTGCAGATCATACCGAGCCACGGTATCGAAATACTTGGTCTGGAATCTCTCTCTGAATACTGCCCAAGCAATGGGTGCTGCTAATCCAACGGCCTGCGCTGTCCACCAGCTGCGGGCAAGATCTAACAACTGCAGGTGCACAATGGCCACCTTCTCGTTCTCTGGGGTCCTGGCTGCTTCTAGAATCACCTCTGTGTCCTGAAGCCATGCATATGCCGTGATAGCATCTTCACTACCGTCGAAAAATGGAGGGTTCAAGTGCTTGAAGCTGTTGGCCGTGCTGTTACCCTGATGACCACCCCGGGTCAAAGCATCCGTCACTGCCTGGTGCAAGGCACTGACGAGTCCTACCAAAGTGCCGTCATCATGTTCTACAGGTTGAACTGGCTGGACTGGTGGCTCTCCGCCAGTAGGCACGACTCTGGAGGCTACTCCAGAATGCTGGGCTTGATCTCCAGGTTGCTGCTGGTCCGCAGGAGGTGCTCCGCCTTGCTGGTCGGTAGGACCATGAACAATGCCGCTGAAGAAGACGACATAGGAAACAATAAGGAACGGCCAGGATAGATCAACGATACAAGCATATGATCAGGACAAGAATCCAGAGATTCAGAAGATACGAGCAGAGATCAAGGACGAATACTGATTGAGACATCTATTCGGTAAACCCTCACATATCTTGATTTACAAGACCTGCATGGGCCACCACTTAAACCATGTCACGCCCCAGAACCAGAATACTGGAGAGCAGGGGCAGACATAGCCAGCTACGTATATGAAATGGAATCCATCTCGCTATACGGTCACGGCTGTCTAGATACATGAGGGTTTATCTACAAGCCAACAGTCTCTTAAGGTCATGAACAAGCCTAGTGTCTCAATCACAAGCAAGTAAGTAAAAGTCACAAGATGTATGATCATTAAATATACAATATTAAGGCATCCCAAACATTACATATTCAGTTGATCATGAAGCTAGTCGTTACAAAATGTCAGGACTAGCAAGAGTTTAGTCATACATGATCAACCCTAGGATCTGTTAATCATGTTACAGCCCGTAGGCAGACAGTAAGTAAGTGCAATCGAGCTAAACAGGTGCTCGTCGGCTAAACGCCTCAAAAGAATATTTTTACAATAGAGTGGGAGAGCCAAAAATAATCTACTCGTTGCCAGGGTTCCGTCTAGTAGCCACCATCTGGCTGGAAGGTCGGTAGATCCTCTGAAGCTGCTCCGAAATCTGGCCACACAAAACCAGCTGGATCAGACCCCAGAAAGAGCAAGTGCCACAAAGGAAGCTTCACTTAAGAACTAAAACCAGCAATCAGCACAAGATATAAATAAAAATAAGAACTGGAAATAAAGAAAATACACCAGGATGATATACGACGAGATAACCATGGAACTTATTCAGATAACCAGGTTACAACCTGTAAACCAAACAAGGACCGGGGTTGTAACCCTTCATCTGAACAGAACTTGGAATTTTCACCATTTATCGGTAAAATAAATACAAGTATTCTGGTCATTCAATAATCTGGAACAGGATCAGGGCAAGACTAGACTGGTTAGACTCCGTCCAATTACTTCACGGCCAAGCAAGAATTACGGCTTGATACTTTAACTAACTAGGGTTGTCACAAGCCTAATTACTAACAAGATGCAGTAAGATTATTCCACAGCCACAAGCCTTGCAGACCATCCAGGTTACCCGGGTTAAAAGATTAGAGTTGAATTTAGGTAGGTACATCGTCCAGAAAATGAATGTACCCATAGGTAGCTTGAAGGGTGCAACACATGACAGTGTGCTGGAAATGTGTCCTACTCGACGGCAGGCTACAGATCCCAAGGCGTGCCCAGGTAACGGGATTACCTGTAGCTGGGAAATCTCGTCATGACTAATGTATTAATATAGTTATTAGCCTTAGTCCATTTGAGTAGGTACTCCTGACCGTGGTACTCAGGAGTCCCTGTCCTAGACATGATGCAAGACAGGACTGGTTTATTTATACAAACACAATCGCCCACGGTGTCCAAATTAATTATACAGGTCATGTCATGTCAGGTAGCCGTCATAACAGCTATTCGAGATAATCATGTCAGGTTATCATGCCAAGTGTACTTGTCAGGAGTGCGCCACGACGGGCCACTATCAGGTCATGTCAGGTTATTATGTCAGGAGTGCACCACTACGGGTCACTATCACGTCATGCTCAATTATCAATTCCAAACATATCAAGTAAATTCGTGATTATCAAGTTCAGGACAAAAGACGTAAGGATATAAAATAGACGTTAAATATCTAATAAAATATCAATATACAGGGCTATAGAAGATCCATGGTAAGTAGGGTCAGGTCCAGTTGCGCCTAAACATCAGGTTGCGCCTGAGTCAGACTGTGCTCAAGTCAGGCTGCGCTCAAGTCAGGCTACGCTCAAGTCAGGCTACGCTCAAGTCAGCGTATGCAAGATATACGCTTCCAAAAGGCAGCGTATGTACTCCATACGACTCCTCTTCAAGGCAGCGTATGAGGTCCATACGACTCCTTGTCAAGGCAGCGTATGTACTCCATACGACTCCTCTTCAAGGCAGCGTATGTACTCCATACGACTCCTCATCAAGGCAGCGTATGAGGTCCATACGACTCCTTGTCAAGGCAGCGTATGCAAGACATATGCCTCCAAAAGGCAGCGTATGAGTCAGACTGCGCTGCGCTAAAGAGCGCGTGCAGCTCAGTGGCGCAAGCTAAAAAGCTCGCGCACACTGCTCACTGTCTTCTCCAAATCAGCAGGAACTCCATGGTTGAACCTAAAGCTTCAAAAGTCCATAACTTGGTCAAAATAAGTCCAAATCCAACTTTTCAAAGGTCAAAATTGGGTAGAATAAAATTCTCTACAACATAGAACCATCAAAACTTAAAAACAAAGAAGTTTGATAGATCAAAACCACCAAAATCTAAAAATAACTAATTTTTAGATCTACAAAAATTAAAGCCTCAAAATGGAAAATGACAAGTTCTAATGTGTCTTAGAAACATGAGGAGAAGCTAATAGAACAATAAAAATGGGCTCTCTTGTGGAAGCAAGTTGTACTTGCCTATAGCTCTCTCTCCCTCTCCTTGGTAGGTAAGGAAGTAATGGTGGAGAAGATGATAAATGAAGAGAGAGAAATGAGAAGGGTTAATAAATGGTAGTGGTGGTGGTAGGTAGGGAGTTCACCCATTGGTTCATAATGAACCAAGAGCAATCCTAAACCGAACCAAGCCAACCCAAACCAAGAATAAACCAAGCCCAGGAAGGAAATTAAGTAAGGAAATCATGCAATACAAGAATAAATATGTACACGTATTCCAGAAATACGTAATACGAACCACAGGCATTACAACTCTACCCACCTTAAAAGAATTTCGTCCTCGGAATTTAATCAAGAGGCTAGAGGAGCAATGACAAGCTACATTAATCACATGTAAGCTATAACTAGGCAGACAATCACTCATTCAAGCAAGGAATCGAAGGCATGAGGCATAAGAAAGACATTATACCTCACGAGTCAAACAAGTCGGGATATCGCGATCGGATATCATCCTCACGCTCCCACGTTGACTCCCCCAAAGAGTGATGATCCCAAGCAACTCGGACTAACTTGATAGTCTTGTTCTTGAGGATCTTCTCTCTCCGGTCCCATATAGACACGGGCCTCTCCTCATACGAAAGGTTGGTACCAACAACCAATTTTGAATGATCCATGATGTGGCTCGGGTCCGGGATATACCGTCGTAATTGGGATACATGGAACACGTCAAGCATATTGCTTAGCGACGTGGAAGAGCGAGACGATAGGATACATCTCCTACTCGCTCCAGAATGTCAAACGGTCTTATATACCTAGGACTAAGCTTGCCCCGTATGCCGAAACGAATGACGCCACGGTTAGGCAAAATCCTCAGGAATACATGATCGCCGACCGAAAACTCGAGAGGGCGCCGATGAGAATCGGCCTAATGGCGCTGGCGATCTTGGGCAACTCGAAGATGATCTCTGACTCGCCTGACCACTTCAACTGTCTGGGCAATCATTTCTGGACCGAGCATTTGTCTCTCTCCAACATCATCCCAGGCTAGCGGGGATCTGCACTTCCTACCATACAGTGCCTCGAACGGTGCCATCTGGATACTGGCCTAGAAACTGTCGTTGTACAAGAATTCCATCAGGTGCAAGTGATCTTCCCATGAACCACCGAAGTCAAGTGTGTAAGTCCGCAACATGTCTTCAAGAGTCTGGATCGTGTACTCCGACTGGCCATCTGTCTGCGGGTGACATGCTAAACTGAACTGGAGATGAGTTCCCAAACTCTCTTGCAAGCTATGCCAAAAGTGCGACGTAAATCTTGAATCTCGGTCCGAGGTGATACTGACTGGCACACCGTGCAATCTGACCAATGCCACGAATCTCCCTTCTTGCGAAGGAAAGTGAGAAGGATTCGTGAACCGAGGGGGGCCACCGCAAGGAATCTGATTCCACCTTAATTGTTAAACCAGAGGCGGCTAATGCCCTCTCTGATCCATGCTCGAACCCTCTCCCAATTCTACGCCATGATAGAGTCCCATAGATCTCAAATCTCGTTGAAAAGAGGAGCAGCCGAACAGTGGGGGAGAAGGGCATCCCCGACCCAGCGTTCGAAGAAAATGGACGAAGCTCCCGAATCTAGATTGAGATGTATCAAAGGTTCGATAAGGCGACATCCGTTTAGGATACGACGCCAGGAAGCCGAAGCTCTGCAGTTCGGGGAAGCGACTAACAGGTAAATGTGCTTGAAGTATCTAGCCTTCATGAACCTGGTCTAAATGAAATGACTGCCACGAAGCTTCGACCACAACTTCATGGAACAGGCGTCCACAACTTGAGACAACCTGCAGAAACCTAGGCCTCCCTCAGTCGTGGGTTTGGCCATAGTGTCCCAGCTAGCCCAGTGGTGCTTCTTTGTACCTTCACAGTGACCCTAGAAGAAATTGGTGAGAAGGCTTTCTATGGAGTTAAAAACCTTCTTCGGAGGTGAGCAAGCACCTAGGGTCTAAATGGGGAGAGTGGATAGCACGTGCTGAATCAGAATCATCTTACCTCCAGGCGAAAGAATCGTATTGTGCCATCCCTCAATTTTTTTCCTGATTTTGCCTACAAAGCAATCAAAGATGCTCGCGTTGGATCTGCCATACACCAACGGGCACCCAAGGTAGGAGAAAGGAGGGTACGAAATAGAGAAGGAAGTAATATTGGTGAGGGTAGCCAGTTGATCTCTGTTGGCAGAGTGGTGACTATAAATAACGTTCTTGTTTAAGTTAACACGTTGCCCAGAACATCTGGTGTATCACTCCAGTGTGTTCATAACCACCTCCACAGACCCGGCATTGCCAGCTGAGAAGATGAGATGTCGTCAGCATAGGCCAGATGGGTGACGATCGGGCAACTGCTAGATGTATGATAATGCTGGAAACTGGGGGTTCCGACCTTCTTGTTCAGATTTTTGCTCAAAGCTTCAGCAGCGATAATGAATATGGTAAAGAAAAGAGGGTCGTCTTGTCAGATACCGCAAATAGCTTTGAAGAAGCCCTCAGCTTGACCGTTAACGAACATGGAGAACCAGAAGTTGCAGATCGATCTCCATACAATGTCGATCCAAACCTCCGAAAACTCGAAGGCTCTGAATACCCAAATCATGAATTGCCAGTCGAGCCTGTCAGACGCCTTTTCTATGTCAAGTTTAATAGCAATGTTTCTACCCCTGGACGGGAATTTCATGCAGGTGACCATCTCATGGGCCAGAAGGATGTTGTCTAATATATTCCGTTCGCGAACGAAGCAACTTTGATTTTCAGAAATAATCTTGGGAAGGAGCCTGCTCATACGATTGGCGATGATCTTGGAGATAATTTTGTTGGTGAAGGTGTAGAAGCATGGAAAATGACAAGAAAGGCTCATGCGGCTCAGATAGAAGAAGCCTTATGCGGCTCAGAAATCCATTAGAAAATGCATGCGGCTCAAAGTCCTTTAGAGCCTCATGCGGCTCGGATAGCTCCATACGGCTTAGAAAAGAGCCACGTGGCCCTAAGTGGTTCTCCTCTATAGCTGGCCATAAAGCAAGTGCCGTATTAAATGCCTTGACGGCAGCTCTGACAATGACAACCATGACAAGTGACAGCTCTGACATAAAGACGAAATAATGACTCTGACAGGATGTCGTGTTCCTAGGGAAACGAAGAAAATTTCTTTTACAGCTGGCACGATCCACCGACCCCGAAGCTCCCTATGCGGCTGCCACGTATATGCGGCTGCTATGCACATGCGGCCACCACCTTCATGCGGCTGCCATCTTCATGCGGCCGCCTCCTTCATGTGGACGCCACCTTCATGCGGCTGTCATCTTTATGCGGCCGCCTCCTTCATGCGACTGCCATCTTCATACGGTTGCCCATCCTTATGTGGCTATCACCTTCATGCGGTTGCTACCTTCATGCGGCTAGGATTGTGGAAGGGCCATCCGTATGTGGCTCACTTAGAGACCGTACTCATACGGCTCAGCCAGATGAAACACGTGGCGGTCCTCGCAACAGTTGAGACACGTGGCATTCTTATCCCCTTCGAAGTTATGGCTGCTAGCAAATCATAACAAACTCAGATTTGTTACAATCATCATAATTATCCAAATCAAATCAGATTAGATAAATTGAACACGTGGCAGGAGATTCGAGCCTATCATCACAAATTTTGAAAATTTATGGCAATCAACATTAATTGCCCATAGGATTTGGTGTAATCTATATTAATTGCCCAAATTTGTTGTAATCAAGATTAATGGTCCAAATAATTGGCCGCCGACTTTTCAAGAGGGGAATCATTGCAAACCCTAATGATCACTCCCCACTTCTATAAATAGCAATGTGCCATTCCCTTGCAAACCCTGGAGAATTGGGTAGAAAAAGAGAAGGAGAATTCCAGAGAGAAAGAGACTCTCCCCACTCGGCTGGACATATAGAGAGACAAAGGCACGCCCGCAGAAGACTCTTTCCACACATCCCGAGAGCATTTCTTCATCAGAGTCAAGGCTACGTCCGATCGTCCAAGGAGTATGGCAGAGCTGTCGTCGCTTTTTCGAGCCTCTATCGTCACCTCCCAGAATCAAAAATAAACAATCGTACTTAGATTGCTGTACCTAGGTTTTCATTCCCAGGATTTCTTTGTACGAGCGAGTTTGTATTATGGGTCTAAGTTCAGTCCTCCTATAAAATTGTTCTGTACTTTTAGAATCAATAGCAAACACAATGGCGACTCTGCTGGGACTAACTTCTCCACGGCTGAGGAGTTGGTGACAAAATCGGACGCAGCCGAACTTGGCTCCACTCAACAAATGCTTGTCGCCCGGTTCGACCAGCAGGTTTTTGAAGAAATGCTCTCCGACGGGAGCGCTGTCCCGGTCCAGCGGCGAGCCCGTACGAAGAAGGCACGCAGGGAGCGGAGGCCCAAATTATTCGCTCCTTTCTAAGATCTCGAAGAAGTACTCTCTGTTGCTCAAGATGGCGTAGAAGTCTCGCAGGCGACCCCACTTCAGACCATAGAGCACTCTGCTGTCCCCAAGTCCGGCAGAAGAAAACACTATGATGCTGGACTTGCAGGGACAAAGAGAAACTCTATAGGTCCAAGCCACATAAAGGCGCCAGCTGCATGGAGAAGGCTCATGCGGCCGCAACTGCCAACTGCATGGAGAAAACTCATACGGCCACAAAATTCAGCCGCATGCAGAAAGCCCATGCGGCCAGAACTGCCAGCCGCATGCAGGCAGCCTGCACGGCCATGACTTCCAGCCGCATCCTTGAGGTTCATGCGGCCACCGCTTCTAGCCTTATACAGAAGGCTCATGCGACCACAAAGGATAGCCGCATGCAGATAGCCTACACGGCTACTGATCCCAGCCGCATACCATCTGTTCCATGCGGCTCACGGTCAGTCTTCGACCGCCTCTCAGGCGATCCTGACCCCAGATGCTTTCATATGCCAATCTCCGTGGACTCTTCCTACTATGCACTCTCAGGTGCTAGAAGGAAGAAGTCTCGGGCAGCGTGGGCTCGGCGAGCTCAGTCGGCTTTCCTAACTTTTGACTATCAGGGCGTCCCATTGACTATTACGCGGGCCCCTGATGGAAAGTTGTATAAAACGATCCATGTCCAGCCCCCGGCGGCCAACGAACGAGATAGTTATCAAGAATCTTCCAACAAGTATCAGGGGCAAGTACTCGTGCTACCCCCACATCAGGGAGCAGGCAGGAGGCCAACACACTCATGGGCTCAAAACTCCCGGGCCCACAAAACGGATGACTTGTACAATATAATTCTTCACAAACGCAAGGAAAGGGACGAAGATTTGATGTGCAGAGAGTCCTGTCAGGGACATCAATGCACCCAAGTCATTATCAACTGCTGCTGCAACAAGGCAGCAGTACAAGAAAACAGGCGGTCCGTCTTCCAATGGCTGCAACACCCAAGCTCAGAAGACGAGGCGCTTCTCGTCGCCTCCTGCAATTTTGTACTGAAGATTCCAGGCAGCGGTAGAGGGAAGAAAATGAATGTCTCCAGCCCAAAAATCTCAACCGGCGTAACCAAGAAACTCTCTTCTAAGCGGTTGTCTACCACCGGTACAGAAGGAGTTTACCAAGGTTCCTGCTCAAAAGACGACTATAGAATCATATAATCTAGGTGTGATTATGAATCTACCACCGGTACTGTAGGCATGATCATAGAATCATATAATCTAGGTGTGATTATGAATCTAGTGGAATATGGAATTAAAATTTAGTAATAGATTTTAAATGAGGAGGAGTCAAATGACGACTCGAGATTAGAAGATAAGAAAGAAAGATAAGAAAGGAAGAACTACAAGCTTTATAATATACGATAATAAGATATAGGGTATCAAATCAGTGTGGAGTGAGAGTGCAAGATTTTGCGGATCAATAGTCATATGTCAATAAAAGATGTAGTCTCTGTGGTATTCAAAAACCGCAAACACACTCGAAATCATTTTACCAAGAATCCATGCCTCGCCAGTGTACATCTAGCTGCAGTAAACTCTTGGTTTCATGACTCCAATAAAGATACGGTATCGAATATTCTATTAACTTTGTCTAATATTGACATAATAACTCGAAGATCAAAATAGGACAACAGGATATAGTTTTTAATAACATTCGATAGCCTACGTTTACTTGAAATTATTTCAACTTAGGGATCATGCCACATCAGTGCATTGCTGCCTGCCATTGTAAGTCCACGAATATTCTTTCAACTATACCCATACGGGTATCAAAGGAACTTCTAAAAATTCAAACAAATTGATCATGATAGAAAATATAAGTATCTTTCCTTGAAGTTTTTGAGAATAAAACGATCGATCAGGTATAAATTTTAAAAAATCAAATGATCGAAAAAAAAAATGATTGGACATAAGAGAAGTAAAAAAATTTAATTTTATTTCTTAATATTCAAGGATCGAGGGAATATATATATATATATATATATATATATATATATATATATATATATATATATATATATATATATATCTTGAATTTCAACAAAAAAAGTATATCTTGAATTTCAACAAATTTAACTCATGATAAATATATGGATAATTGGATCATGTTAGGCTCAAAAGTCAATGGATGAAAATAGAATATTGACTCTTAGAGAAGTAATTTATTATGGCTAAAGGGAACTACCTAAGTAATACAGACTGTACGACACTACGATGTTAGATAAAGCAAAAAAAATAAAATTACAAATAAAATCACATAATTGTTCAAGGTAGGAAAAGTGTAAGTATCTGCCATATAACTTCCAATTCTTGAAAATAAAATGATCGATTAGGGAGGAAAATATTCTAATCTCTATTTCCTGGATACTCAAATGATTAAGGAGGAAACCTTGAATCAGAAACTAACTCGAGATTCATATATGGATAACAGAATAAAAAATTATAAAAATAATTTCTTATTGGCAAAAGGAAATAAATAATCAATTCGGACTTACGATATGATGATAGTTAGAGAAGGCAAGATAAATGATAAAGATTATGATTGAATCCTAGGGATGCCTAATTTATCAAGTGAATAGTCTACCCACCTTAGGTCCTACACAATCGTGTATTCCACTATGAAAATTCCTTATGTCATCTAATAGGGTTTGAATTCAATAAATCCCTACCTAAATCATATGGCCTATGTAGTAATCTTAATTACCCAGCAATCATTGAATAAGGGACTCCTAGTCTTAGTCATTCTCCTAAAATTAATTTAATCCTAGTTGTGAATGAGCACTTCCTAGTCGCAGGCTCGCAATAGTACGACTAACTTAAGTAGCATCACGAGTTCATAATCTTTTGTAAAAGCTGACCTGCATGGGCCACCATAAAAACTTGTCACGACCCATATCCACTTTTTGGGATACGAGTGCGTGTCCAAGCCAGCCTACGTCGCAGTATCGGTAGTAGAACACTGTCCAGCCATAATGCTCAAAATCACATAAATAATAATTTTATTGCTTATTCACAAAACTAACCAATTTACAGTATTCACAAGCTTTATATTTAAAGAAAAGTACAATATTCTTGCAAATATTGAAATATGACTACAATACCTCTATCTAACTAATCTATAGATTTTTGGCCTGCAAGTACACCCGTATCTTCCAATGCTAAGGGAAGCCACGACTAACCAGAAAAATGTTGGTTTTTAGTCAGAAATGGAACAAGCACACATATGACAAGCTATTCAAGGCATGATAGAATTTGCAAAACATAAAAATAATATGTTAGAATTCAAAACTAGAAAGTAACATGCATCATGTTTAGTAAAAAATGAACATGCAACTCTATAACAAAATATAGAAACTATAAGGAAACATGGTGACACATGATGAACAAGTGAAGCAATATCTATCTATGTGTGTTGAAATATCATGTTCGACATGTGAACGACTAGGGGGTAAATCTGGCACCCCACACGTGTAGTATGCGGCTGCTATTCTCCACTAAAGACACAAAGGAATAGAAAGGGGTAGTTCACACATCTACTTAGATATTTCTCCGCTCGACTAGTACTCATGGATTCGAACAAGTTACGAACACGACAATCATGTGGTGGTAAACAAGAAATATAATATGTATGATCCATGATACAAACCTGTGTAACAAGCATGTCAGCAAGGCACGAAGAGCATACGTATAATATGAAATGGAAAAACTATCAGGAATTGAAAGCAATCAGTATATGTACTTGCCTAGGGTCCTTTGCTTGTGAAACCGACAATACCAAACTATCCAGTGAGCCACAAAAAGTCAAACTCATGTCACAGTCTCCTGATGCTGAAATAGATATCACCAACGTATTTGGTATAAAAGAAATGTCTAAAAATACCTACCCAAAAGTTCAATTCTGGACACAGGGGCAAAATTATAATTTTGGGTCAAAACGATGTCCGCCGTTGGATCCGCTTTACACCAAAAAATGTGCAAGTACCTATGGTCTCCAAAGTCATTAAACTATATGTCAACGGGTCCGGTTTGAACCCAACCATATGTTCGAAGTTGGATTCCGGTGGACCGTGCACAAATTCGCCCGTTGGATCGGGTCACGGGCCCGTCAAAATAGCGTTCCGATCGACCTTCTCAGAATCGGAACAAACTTGGCATACATGACCAGAAAAATGATAAGTCCTGTTGGCACAAGTTTCGTTTTAAGATGATAAACGTACACGAAGTTATGGGCTAGTTTGTAGAAGGGCCGATACAGGGTATCTCGACCGATATGCATCGATTTCGTCGTGCACACACAACAAAATTGCGTTCTATCGAATCCCATACATCGACAACATCTATATGCGTCTTTTGATGCTAATGGGTTGCGACTATGTTGTCCGGTTTATCGGGGTGCACCTCGTATCAGTGATTTTTATAAAGTTTCTTCTGTTTTTAAGACGAGTTTTTGACAATTTTGGGAATCGATTTTCTCGGTATATAAGTGATCAATTTCGAAACTACAAAAGGGTTGCAGAGTCCTATAGGTTGTCTATAAGTCTCTTTGGATCAATTTTTAAAACTCTCAATTTTTTTTTGTTTGACAGTAGTTTTTTCCAAACTTTCTTGAATTATAACTTGCTGCACAGACCAAACTAACTAAATCTATTTTAATAGGTTAGAAGAGGGTTAACTAAACTGCGCGTAGAAATTTACGGATCAAGTTTTCAGTAATCGAGTAGGGAGAAAAATTATCGCAAAGTAGCATGAGTTGTTGTTGCATCTGCTGTGGCTGCTACTACTATTTCGGTTATGCGCACGGCCTGGCGCTGCCACGGCTGTCAGGCCACCGCGGCGGTACGAGCGTGCAGTGGAGGGGTCGCACGGTAGAGGCACTGGATCGCAGGGGATGGCGATAGGGTTAGGGTTTGCACGAATTTCTTTTCCTCTCTCTTTGATTACTAAATATAGGGTGCTATTATGGTTGGGCTCGGGTCTTAGGGGGGTCAGGGAGATTTGGGTACTGTTCAGTGAACAGTACCCGGTCCCATTTTTTCCTTTTTCTTTTTCTTTTCTTCTATATATATATATTATATATTATATATATTAAAGGCATTTTATTAAAAATCGAAAAGGGGCTCATGGAGAGCATTACAGGCAGGTGGGGGCCAAAAGACCCAAAAGGCAAATACGAAAGTGAGAAATCGAAAATAACAAGATTTCGAAAACAACAAAATTTAACGAAATTTTGAAACATTTTAAAATTTTGAAACCAAAATTTCGAAAGACAGAGGACCGTTGACCACAACTGCGAGAGGCCCAAGGGGGACGGGTGCTCTGCCCGAGGGGGGGTGGGGAGCACTGTCCAAGGGGGAGGGTGGGGGGGCACTCGGCCCGAGAGGGAGGTGCACGGCTCGAGGGAGCCTCGGCCCCCCCAAAGTGCAGCCCGAAGACGGTGGGGCTCCGGCGAGGGAACAAGCGGCGGACGGAGGGGAGGGGTCCGGCAGTGGACGGAGGACCCGGAGCCGGAGAGACAGCCGGAGGGGACCGGGCGAGGCGGCGAGGGAGGGAATGGGGAGCGGATCGAACTCCAGGGGGAGGGAGCGTGGGGCTCGACCTCCAGGTGGAGCCAATCACCGAAAAGGGGAGGGCGGGGGTTCCTACAGCGGACGGCGGGGTCCAACATTGGGTGGAGGAGCCCGACCCGGAGAGGAAGCATGGGGAAGACGAGGCGTCAGCGGCAGCCGGAGGGGACCGAGCGAGGCGGCGAGCGGGGGGGGAGGAGAGAGGGGGCGGTACGAATGCCTGGGGGAGGGAACGGGGGGCTCGACCTCTGAGTAGAGCCAATCAACGGCGAGGGGGAGGGCCCTCCGGCATGCGCCGAAGGGAGCGCCGGAGGCCAGAGCTGTGGGGGAGAGCGGCACGAGGAGGGAAAGATGGGGAAGTCGTCGCCGCTGATAATGAACGCCCGCCCGACGCCGGAGTGGGGGAGGCCAAGCACGAGGGCTGCCGCGCGGCCACCAGAGCCCATGGGGGGGGCGACGCCAAGAAAAGGGCGGGAGCACCAGGATACGCCGGAGGGGATGGAGGGGCAGAGGCTGGGAAGAGAGGGGGCCACTCCAGGGCCTCCGGTAGCCGGAAGGCACGGGAAGGACGCCGGCCACTTTAGAGAGAGAAACGCGGATGCAGCCGATTAGGGTGCGCCACAGCGAGAGGAGCGGCGAGAGAAGGGGCGCCGGGATAGGGAGAGGTACGCCTGGCTGAGCAATGCTCGACCCCGGCTGAGGGCCGAGAAGGGAAGAGGCCGGGGGAACATATGGTGGGACGGACGACGTAGGAGGACCAGACGGCCGGCTCCTCGCCCGGTTGTGCCGACTCCGAGGAGGGCGGCGGCGCCGAGGGGGGTGGGGGAGGAGGATTAAGGGAGGAGGAAACCGCTCGGCGGGAAGACGCCCAGCCAGACGGACCCCAGCCGACCGGGGGTACAGGGGGGGTGGGAAAGGAGGGAGACTCCGAGGGGGAAGAAAAAACCAGGGAGCACGACCGGTCCGAGGGGGCCGACCGGCCAAACGAGGCACTTGACCACGAGGGGGTGTGGGGGGGCTGCGGCGAGCAAAGGAGGGTCCTCCGATGGACGGAGTCCGCGCTTCTTCCTCATCTCTCTGATATATATATATATATATATATATATATATATATATATATATTTATATATATATATATATATATATATATATATATATATAAAAAGAGGAACACTAGATTTTATTGATTATCATATGGGTACCAACTCAGGTGACAAAATAGAGTCTAAGCTCATCTTAAATAAAACAAAAAAGATTAAATCTGCAAATCTTCAGGAATAGTAGCATGAAAACAGCGAGTCATTGCTTTCTTAATCTGTCTTTTCACCTCATATAGGATTTGTTGCTCGTCATAAGCATAGTTTTCATAGCGCCATTTATTTCTATTCTTCCATAAGACCCAACATATTGCTCCTGCAGTAATATGCTTAATATGTTTGTTTCTTCTTCTCCACATAGTTTTTAATCTCGAAAGAATAGAACGGGTACTCCTTGGCACTTTTAGGACAGTAGTGAACTTCTTCCAAATAGCATCAGCAAGATCACCTTCTGATAAAATATGGGAACTTGTTTCAATAGCCGGATTGGAGCAACAATGGCATAATGAAACCCAATTTTCTGGATAATGTCATCAGTAGGAAGTTTCTGCCAAAGTATACGCCATAGAACTACCGACCACTTGGCAGGAATGCAAGGTTTCCAAATATGTTTAAAGCGGGGATCAGTATCCTGTTTATTACGAATACTCTCCCAGGCCGAAGTTATAGAGAAACTACCTGATCTTCCTGGAGTCCATATGTAATTCTCAAATCCTTCTTGATTAACCACACTGTCAATGTAGTTATCCTCCAATTCCCTGCCTTTAAGGAGCCGCTTCCATATATGAGAAGATAGTTGAGGTAACTGTGCATCGGAGGGATGAGTATAAGGGAAATATTTAGCCCTCATAAATTGCACCCACAACGGATTAGTTGTCCTGATTTTCCACCAGAGCTTAACAGTAAGGGCGTCCATAACATCTTGCAGTCTACGAATTCCAAGGCTACCCTCATGTCTCGGAGTCGCTACTCTTGACCACCCCATCCATGTTCTCTTCTCATGACCATTTTTAGATCCCCAAAGAAAACTTTGGAACATATCTTCAATTCTTTTAATAACACTAGCAGGAGGATTGCTGGCAGCTAGTATATAGACAGGGATTGAAGTGAGCACGGACTTAAGAAGAATGATACGGCCTCCCATAGACATTGATTTATTATGCCATGCACTAATCTTGTATCTGATTTTGGTCACAAGATCTTCAAACGTTGCCGCATTTCTCATGCCAGCATTCATTGGAGCTCCAAGATAGGTCATAGGCAGTTAATTCACAGCAAACCCAAATAAGGATTGTATATCACCAATTTTATTCTATCAATATTCTTGGATAGATATATGCCTGACTTATCAATATTAATCTTCTGACCCGATACCGCTTCATACTTCATGACCACCTCCATCATCTTTTGTAAAGACTTCTTATCACCACCGGAGAAAAGAATAACATCATACGCATAAGCATGATGAGTTATAACTTGGCAGCCACTGGGAGAGTAGTATGGGATGAACGCAGAGGAATGACGGAGGTTATTCAAATTGCAACTGAGACTCTCTGCAGCAATGACAAACAGTAGAGGTGAAATAGGATCTCCATGACGAAGTCCACATAAACTCTTGAAGAAACCTGATGCATTCCCATTAATCAGAGTCGAAAACCCGACATTATCTAATAAATGTATTATCATATTCATCCTAGCATCACAGAATCCCATGCTTCTAAGAACCTTCAGCAGGAAAGACTAGTTTGTCATAGGCCTTGCTCATATCTAATTTAATTGCAGCATTCCCTCCCCAATGTTTGTGATAAATCATACTAATCATCTCTTGAGCCATGATTACATTATCAACAATCTATCTTCCTTTAATGAACCCACTTTGTTCAGGAGAAATCAACCTTGGAAGTATAGGAGCCAACCTTCTCGCAAGGAGCTTAGAAATGATTTTATTGATAAAATTACAGAGACTTATAGGCATGTAATCTTTCATCATTTTGGGCTCCTAAATTTTAGGAATAGGGAGGAGATATGTGCTAGTAATCGATCGAGGGAAAGCAAAACCATCAAAAAAAAGATGCACAGCTTCAAGTATATCCTTGCCAACCACCTCCCATGCAACTCTGAAGAAACACCCAGTAAAACCATAAGGGCCTGGCGCACTATCTTGATCTAGACTTTTAAGAGTGTCAACTAACTCCTCCATACTTGGTTTAGCAATGAGCTGAGAATTGTCTTCATTTGTAATAGACACAGGCAGTGAATCAAGGAAATTAGATTGATGATTAATAGGAGCTGGAATGAATAACTTACTATAGAAATCATTTGCCTCTGCCTGTATATCCTTCAAATTATTAAGAATACTACCATCCTCCTTGTGTAGCCCATGAATAAGAAGTCGATTTCGTTTTGCTGAAACACAAGAGCAGAAAAACTTTGTGTTCTTATCCCCCTCTCCATCCTATTTCATTCTAGCCTTCTGCCTCCAAAAGGAGTCTTCATAGCTCAAACGTTGCTTAAGGACAGCTTTAGCCTGCATCCACTGGGCTCTCTTGGTCTTATCCTTTTCATATGCTAATTCCGCTGCTAGGACTTTATCCTCTGCAATTTTAACTTTCTGAAATATATCTCCAAAGGACTGCCTGCTCTATGTAGATAATGCTCTTCTAACCGCTGCTATCCGAAGACCCACACGAACCATGCTATTTTCATGACTAACAGAGCTCCAAGCATCTGAAACCACCTTAAGGAAATCCGCACGAGTGGTCCAAAAATTCAAAAATCTGAAAAGTTTCCTGTCCGAGTCACAGTTGCTCTTAATCGTAATAAGAATAGGGCAATGATCCAATTCAGATCGATTTAAATGAAGACAGGAGGATAAAGGAGCCTATGATTGCCAATCATTGTCCATAAGCCATCTGTCAAGACGATACCCTTGTTTATGAGGACCCTCATCTAGTTTTCACCCAGGTAAAGTAGCTACCCGAGTATGGCAGAGTATAAAGACCCGATCGCAGTTGAAAACTCAGGAATTTATTGACACCAACACGACAGACAGGGGCACCACCAAACTTCTCATCTACTGATGCAATCACAATGAAATCCCCCTACCATCCATGGGATTCTGATTTGAGATTGAATAAGAGCCAATCTATCCCAAATCTCACGACGCCCTTCCTTTTTATTATGACCATGCACCACTGTCAGAAGAGATCGACACGGTAAAATAGAGCCCGACATAATAACGCTGAGAGATTGAGAGTGAGAATCAACTTCCTCAATGCTAATGTCCTGTCTAGCCATGATCCATATATTCCCCTTATTGTTAGAAACAGATGCTTGAAAACCAAGTTTTAGTTGGAATGAATAAAGTTGTTGAACAAAGACCTTTGGCTCGATTATAGCCAGCATAATGACTTTGTGAACCCAACACAAAGATTTTATTCTTTTATAAGTCATCTTGTCTGCTATCCCTCTAAAATTCCATAGCAGTATATTAAACATTATTGGAAGATAGGGGTAGTTGAGTTGATGGACCTTTAGATGTTGATCTGGTGTGTCGTGGTTCACTAGGTTTGGAGTTAACCTTCTTCTTTTCTCGACCCTTTCTAAGCTTGCTCTGCTGCGTTTCTTTGGCTCCATGTGCTTCCTCTTCATCCACAATGTCTGCCCAGTCCTTGAGAATTTCCCCTTCTTCAGGATTGGAATTATCTGACCCACTATCCTCCTCAATCTCTTCAGAAGTATTAGTGTTATGAAGTTGACCTGCTTCAGTCTCCCTGTCTCCTTTAGTAACCAGATGCGATGTGATCAATATATATATATATATATATATATATTTCTTCTTCTCTCTCTATATATATATATATATATATTTAAATATATATATATATATATATATATATATATTAAAGAAAACCCCCTCAATTTATTAAAGACGGCTCAAAGACCGCAGACAAAACCGTATACAAGGCGCAAAATGCCGAAGCCTTTACAAGTATACCACAAAAAGATGGAGGGAGGAAGGTGAAACAATCGCCGGGGCTACGGGGGTAGCACCGACCAGAATGCTCTCGAACTGTGGGAACACAGAATGCTCCGCTTACGGTATTGTCAGATAATTTTCTGAAAGAGCTGGTCTGCCAAGTATGGGTGACCCTCGTATCTCGCTTTGTTGCAATTCTTCCACATGATCCATGTAGCGGCCGCTGCGACGATCTGGTGGCCATGGGAGGCAGAACCCCAAGAGGCCAGTAGATCGTGGAAGCATCCACCGCCCTGCTTAATGCTGAATATTTGGTTAAGGGTTGTCCAAGTCCTGTCTTGCATCATCCCCTGTCGGAAGATGTGATCAATAGTCTTCGTCTGACGCTCGGAGCAGCAGAAGCAAGGTGATGCTAAGCTAATCCCAATGGTGTTAAGGATGTCGTCTGTCGACAGTTTTTTTTTAAGGACTCTTCATACGAGGAAGGACCACT
This sequence comes from Iris pallida, assembly GCA_029216955.1. Lineage (NCBI taxonomy): Eukaryota > Viridiplantae > Streptophyta > Magnoliopsida > Asparagales > Iridaceae > Iris > Iris pallida. The sequence continues at coordinate 3,479,809 of JANAVB010026000.1, forward strand.
TCTTGGGGATGCAGGAATGCCAATAGTGAGCCATGGGGAGGTACGGCCGACCGTCACCACGAATAGCAGTTCTCGCCGACCTCATCGAGAATGCCCCCGATGCCTCGAGGGTCCATCTTACCGCATCCGCCTCGCCACCGATGCGTAACCCTCTCTCTCGAATGCTATCTGTCACCTCGTGATCGAACCACTCGTAAATCTGGTCCCAGTTCCAGTCGTCGGTAGAGGGGTTCCACAAGTCTCTGATCCTGCAATCTTTCGGGGTCTCCGTAAGACTCGGGATCATGTTGTCTCCAACCCATCTCTCAAGGAATGGGTTCGAATCGCCCGCTTCCAGCTAGAGTCTCATCGCGGGCTCGGCAAGGTCGCTGCCGATAAGGATGCGACGCCAAGCCGCTGAGGATCTATAGTTGGATATGGCCATCGAGGGGTGGATGTGTTTGAAGTATCTAGCTTTCAAAAACCTGCTCCATAAATTGTTGCTCGTATGGAGATTCCACCAGAGTTTCATCGAGAATGCTTTAACAATATGAGTGAGTTTGGTGAATCCCAACTCCCCCTCGCCTGTCGGGTGGGCCATAGATTCCCAGCTGGCCCAGTGATACTTGTCGTAGCCGTTGCTGTGCCCTCAGAAGAAATTATAAAATATTTATTCGATTGAAGACAGAACCTTAATGGGTGGCGAGTAAACGGCTAGGGTGTGGATGGGGATGGAGGATAGCACGTGATTGATAATGATCATCTTGCCTCCTGGGGATAAGGTGGCATTGTGCCACCCTTCCAGTTTCTTCCTGATTCTAGTAATCAAGTCCTCAAAAAAGCTGACGCTTGATTTCCTGTACACTAAAGGGCACCCGAGATAGGTGAACGGGGGCTTGGCAATCGAAAAGGATGTTAAGTTGGAGAGGTTGTTGGCGTGCTCTCTGTTGATGTTGTGGTGGGCGTAGATAACGCTCTTGGAATTATTGATCTTATGGCCAGAGCATCTAGAGTACCTCGTCAGGGTGTTGTGAACCACCGCCACCGCGCCTTCGTCTCCGGAAGAGAAGATGAGTAAGTCGTCTGTGAAAGCCAGATGGGTGATGATAGGGCAGCCACTGGATATATGGTAGTGCTGGAAGTTGGGGGTATTGACCATATTGTTAAGGTTCCTACTCAGGGCGTCAGCTGCTATGATGAAAATAGTAGAGGATAGGGGGTCGACCTGTCTCACCCCGCGGTGGGATTTCAAAAATCCCTCAGCGTGGCCATTGATGACCGTGGAGAACCACGAGTTGCTGATGGATCTCCAGACGATATTGGTCCAAGTTTCCAAAAATCCGAAAGCTCTGAAAACCCAGATCATGAATTGCCAATCTAGTCTGTCATAAGCTTTCTCTATGTCAATTTTAACGACAATGTTGCCTTCCCTTACTGGAAATTTCACGCAGGTGATTAACTCTTGGGCTAGCATAATATTGTCCTAGATGTTCCTTCCGCGAACGAACCCGCTTTGCTCCTCCGAGATGATCTTGGGGAGAATACCAGCCATTCTGGTTGCGATAACCTTAGATATGATCTTGTTGGTGAAATTACAAAGACTAATGGGTCGAAAGTCACAGAAAGACTCCGGGTTTTCTTTTTTAGGGATTAGGATCAGGTTGGTACTAGAAATGGCTTTGGGGTATATAGCACCTTCAAAGAAAGCGATCGCCGCTTCGGTGATGTCCTGCTTGATAATATCCCAGCATGTACGGAAGAATACCCCCGATAACCCGTCCGGGCCTGGCGTGCTGTGCTCGTTCAGAGCCCACATCGCATCTTTAACTTCCTGAAGTGTGGAAGGGCGGTTCAGCTGGGCGTTGTCGGTGTCATTGATGAGGAGGGGAATTTGGTCAAGAAATGATCTATCTTTGTTGACAGTCTCTTTGGAGAATAGTTTGGAATAGAAATCCATGGCTGCCTCTTAGATGCTCTTTTAGTCGGTAACGATGTTCCCGTTGTCGTCAGCAGTTCTGTGAATCGAGAGCTTTTGTCTGAGGCCGTTAACGCAGGCATGAAAGTACTTCAAGTTTTTGTCCCCCTCGCTATTCCATTTCAACCTCGTTTTCTGTTTCCAGAAATCGGTTTCCACTTTGATCCTGAATTTAAGCATAGCCTTAGTTAGGTTGAGGGCTCTCCTAGCCGCTACCGAGCGATTCATGATGACCAGGGCTTCCACGCGAGTGACGTCGTCCTCGGCTACTCGAACGGCTTGAAAGATATCACCATAGGCGAGCTTGCTCCAAACAGATAGAGCTTTCCTGGTGGTTTTAAGCTTGTTTCTTACCCGAACAAGGGGGTTGGAGGAGTCCTCGCGGTTCCATGCTTCTGCTACGATGTCCAGAAAATAGGGGTGCCCGGTCCAGAAGTCGAGGAATTGGAAGTTCCTCTTGGATGAGGTTGTCTTGTTTTTGATCTCAACCAACAGGGGGTTGTGGTCAGATTTAGTAGAGTTGAGGTGGCACAGATTGGTAGTGATCCCCATTCCGTGCCAGAAGGCGTTCGTGAGGGCCCTGTCAAGCCTGGAGTATTGACAACGGTCGCCATCCTGCATGTTGTACCAGGTCGTAGGAAGGCCCAGTTGCAGTTGGAGGATTTTTGTCTTTTGGGGGAGATTTTGGGTTCGATAATGATGAGGATGTCTATCTTGTAGATTTTCCATAGATTGGTAATTCTTCTTAACGCCGGTTTGTTCGCCAGACCGCGGACGTTCCAGGATAGGATGTTAAGCATTAAGGATATTGTGGGGGGGTTTGTTCCGCTTGGCGGCAGATCTGGTTTAGATGGTAGTGGTTTCAGTGGATCCGTGGTTGGCGTTGGCCTTGCTCGAGATAGAGGGACCGGCCTCAGTTGGGGGGTGATTATTACATGATTGCTCTTTCGAGGCTGGTTGCTGACTGACCGATTCTCCGGCGGAGTCCAGGATAGGATTCTCTGGTGGGATGATTATGGAGTCACTGTTGCTCCCTGTCAGAAGATTGGTTTCTGAAGAGGAAAACCCGCAGCTTAGATCTGGAGCCCTCTCTGGACCGGTCTGGCCCTAGAATAACTAGGGCCTCGACCATGAGGTATTCATTGGTTAGTTGTTGATTGGCTTCGGTTATGTCAGTAAGCTGTTCTACTCCTTCCAGATTAGGGAGAATCTCGGCGAGCGTGCGGTCGGCTAGGGGTGTGGCTGTCTCCTCTGGGTTTTTTGTGTCCTTTGAATCAAGAGCGTCGAACTGGTTGGATAAGGTGAGAGCTTGGGTGCTGTAGAGGATCAATGCTTTGCTGGGAGGGTCGCTTCTGTCGGACATTTCGTCATCGAAGCTAAATTGGGTATGTAAATTTGGGCGGAGTAGGATAGGTGGCAAGGGTGTTCTCCCCTTTGTTGGCTCTCTGTCTTTTTGGGGTGGTTTCTTCTTTAGTTCTGGATGAAGACGGTGGCAGTACTTTAGAAGATGACCTCTTAAGTGGCAGTGGTTACAGAACATGATGTGGTTATCGTAGAAGATTTGTTGGGTGTGGGTCCGGTTGCCCAGCTCGATGTTGATAAAATTGGGTGGTTCGGTGGTGAGGTCGAGTTTTACACAGATTTTAGCATAGTGGGCTTTGGTGAGGTTGCTGGTCTCAGGGGCTGAGGCCACATACGTGCCAAAAGAGTTAGCGATACGCCTGAGAGCCGCTGGGACGAAGCAAATGAGGGGCAGATTGGGTAGAGTGATCCAGGCGGCGACTGTCGTTGAGTCTTCTTTAGTACTAAAGCTAGCTGACCACTTGATGATCTTCATCTGATGGGAATTGTTTGCCATTAAAATCTTTTGATGTAATTTCAATACAAACAGAACAGTGTTATAATGTAGGACTTAGACGTAGTCCTAGGAGTACACTTTTGTTTAATCTGGATCCCTAGTGCCGATGGAGCGAGTGGTAATACGTTGACTCCGTTGACGATCTGACGACGGTTTTTGGTTCTCTGAAGATCTGGGTTGCTCTAGGTACAGGAGCTTGCAGAGAGAAAGAAGACGTTGAGTGTCTGTATCTGCCTCGGTGGTTGTGCGACATCTTTGTCTGTCTATGTATGTTCGTGTGTGAAAGAAGGAAATAATCCCTCTATTTATAGTCTGCAGGCTGGCTGCTCATGCGCACATATGTAGGATGCACCTGGATGCGGGGACGCCATATGGTGTTTGCTGATAAAGGCGCATGGACGATGCACCCTGATTGAGGAGTTGAATTCTTCATGCTACTGTTATGGGCTGGCACGTAGCAGGGGGGATCTTTCTGTTGCTGAGATCTCGAGTGAATCGAGTCAAAGGACACGTGTCGTAGGCCCATGGCTCGGAGATCTCGGATTTGGTGGAGAATGATCTGGTAGGATGCGCCTGGGATTGGGCGCATGAAGAGACTTTAGCTCGTAACCTTTAGGAGTCACGACCATTCGGGGCACATGGCTTTTGAGGCGCATGCGAAGCTTCAGTAGTGACTTTACTTCCGTCTTTAGGGATCAGAGAAAAGTCTGAGGTGCATGGCTTTTGAGGCGCATACAGAGATTTGGGCGCAAGGCTGCGGAGGTGCATGCGAGATGGTTGGGCGGCCACGTGGTTGTAACCGTCGAAGGGAAGTAATGATGATGCTGACGTCGGCGATGCTTCATTTTCTGAAAAAGCTAGCAACTGCAGTCTTCGGAGGACGTGCTGCCAACTCTGTCAGACTTCAGTATTTAATATTCTTTGACAGGTGATGGGTTGTTAAGTGGGTGCATCGATCGGTGGTCTACTAGGCACATGGGGCCGTATGGGGGCGTATGCTTGTGAAGCGCTTGGTGCTGAGGGGCGCGTTTATGTGATGCACGGTTTGGCCGGCGCATCCGCCCCGCTTGATACGTCTTTATTGGTACAACTATTACGTTATTCGAGTGCTTTAAATAGCCGTTTTTGATTTGGCTGAATTCGAAGCGTCAGGTTCATCCATTTAATGCAAATTTATTGTACGGGATTCGGAGAGCCAGCCACTTGGCGCATGGGTTTGATTTGCCCGGCCTATAAATAGTGGCATGGAGAGAGTTTGCTTCTCGTTCTCTCACGTCCTTCCGAAGTAAATTTATTTGCTCGAGCACATACTGTTGACGAGATGCTCCCGAGGGTGAAGATGCGACGTAATGTCTTCATTGATACACTTAAAGGTAACTGTTACATCCAAAAGTCGGAGTCGAGGGCTTCCGAGGCAGGCGGAAGGTGCCTGTTGCATCCAAAGATCGGGATGCCCGAGTCTCGTCTCCGTTATGCTGAAAGAGCTGCAGATCTGAATTGCGGTGCTACGGCTTTGTTGGCTCTTTCTTCTGTCAGAGTGGGTGTTGCCCATTCTGGTTGTGTTGAAAGCTGCTTCTTTAGCCGCGGTTTCGGTTGCGGTCTTCCTTGGTCTTTGGAGGATCTTTTGAAGCCTCCCCTAGCCACAGGTTGATTTACGGTACTTTTCTCTTCCTCGGTTTGGGGAGCTCTTCCTCCAGCAAGAGGGTTGATTGCCACCCTCGTTCTGTTCAATAAATGCTTCATTAGTCGAAGTATTGGATGGCGCATATGCTGACACTTCATGATGTGCCTGGCTAGAAGTGTGGCACATAATTAAACTGCTGAAGGGATGCATATAACTGAGGATGAAGGGATGCACATAACTGAGGATGCATATAACTGAGCTGTTGAAAGGATGCACCCGGCTGAGAGCGCATGGTGGGATGCGCCTGACTGAGAGCGTGTGGTGAGATACGCCTGTTCAAGAGCGCATGATGACTGCTGCGCCTGGCCGTAGACTTAGGGTCTTTTCTTTTTGTAGAATTTTCTCCTTTGTACAGCTGTTTCTAGACATGTAATAGACTTTTATAAGCAAATAAAAATCCTCTTTTAATGTCTATACTTTTGTTTTGTTGTGTCGAGTATTTTGTCTGAGCTCCCTGGCGCATGTAGTGTTTTGGCGCATAGGATTTCTGGTCGTGAAATTTCATGCTTCTACAAGACCCCCTTCAAAGTTTTCAAAACTTTTTTGTCAAGTTTTGGAATACTTTGAATAAGAGGCATGGTGGTTGGGGCACATGAGTGTTCAGGCGTATGGATACTCCACGCATCAGTGATGGGGCACATGCTCCTCTCAGTTAATGCAAATGATAATGCCTCGATAACCAAGAAGATTAATGATGATCTTTTTGGATTTATTTGCAGTTATCTTCTCGCATAACCCGAGGCGGTGGCTGAGGTCACACTTCATCGGTTCACGCGTGCGACTGAGCCTATAAATAGGCGTGAGGTGAAGAGAGAGAGAGTTCTTCCTCTCTTTTGTTTTTGTCTTTTAGAGTTTTTCTTCGAAAAACCCTAACTTTTTTCCCTCAAGGAATGCCTCCCAAGACTCCTCGTGGCGGTGCTGGCAAGGGAAAGGAGCCTGCGGAGTTCGCCGAGGAAGACGCTCCTATCACCATTGTGACTCCGGCCGACGTTCGACCTGCGATGACGGGTGGGTGTCATCTTTTCTATTATTTTTTGTTCAGGCGAGTTTTGGATCATACGGCTGAGTTGGTGTGCTCTAACTCTTTGTTGCCGAAGCGCATAGACCTCTGTCCTGATGATGCGCCGTAGTTTATTTTGCTGACGTGCATGGGTTTAGGCCCTGATTATGTGCCGAGGTTTAACTGCTAACGCACATGGGTTTACACCCTGATGATGCGTCGAAGCTTCACTGCTGACGCGCATGGGTTTACACCTTGATGATGTGCCGAAGCTTCACTGCTGACGCGCATGGGTTTAGACCCTAATGATGCGCCAGGCTGCTTGACACACTTTGTCTTCTTAAAGCCTCTTGCCTGACTTTTGTTTTTGTTGTGTCAGTGTTGATGACTATCCCATTGCTGAATGAAGTCCTTCTGGATGCTTCTCTTTGTCAAATGGGAGTTGATTTTGACGAGGAGGTTATCAACCCCGCGAAGGATGCTATCCTGCTGAATCAACCTCCTGAGAGAATGCTGCAAATCCAGAATCAGTCGCCGATTTTCCTCCAGAGTATGATGGAGAGCAAAAAACTAGAATCTGCTGAGTCTGAGGATGTGACCTTCTTGAAACCTGCCTTTTTGTTCGGTGACCGACTGATCTCCACCGAGGCAAAGATACTGAAGATCAAAGAAGACTGGTTCTTCTCTGCGAAGGGCATGGTTCTGTATATGCGACAACTTGAACGCTAGTTGCCACTGACGGCCTTCTACCGTCTAGCTTCCAAGAGGAGGATGCCCTAGAAACTTACTCCTTCTCAAGAAGGGGCAGTGGGGGGTACTCTTTCGATTGATGCTACTTCGAATCAAAGGGATACCTTGGCCGCCTCGCGAGCCGGACCCTCGTTCAGTTGCCGAACTTTGTGTCCTGGGAGTCTTTATAGTGAGGTCCCTAATGACACCTTTGCCTTCAGTGCTTCGACCTTTGCAAATCGGATGCTAACATCGAGGGTCATGTATCCGAAAGGTAGCTTTAGGGTTGAAGGTTGTTGTCACCACATGCCGAAGTGGGACGAGTTGACCCTTTGGGTGTTATCAAAGTTCAAGACTGAGCTTAAAGAAATTGGGCTGACGGCCGCTATCCGTGCCACACAGGCTGGCATGGATCTCAATAAGCATATGTTCCTTGCGCTCTTGGAAATGTTCAATGCCCAGACTGGCACTTTCTTTACTCTAGTGGGGGAGTTGGGATTGGCTCTCCATGAAATGTACGAGGTATCCAGGCTTCCCTGGGGCTCGAAACCGCATGAGGAATATTTCCCGTCAAACGAAGAGATCCTTGTCTTGGAAAAGAAGGACCCGAAGATGATGGTTGTTTTCAAAGAGGTAGCAAGCCATCACTATCTGATGCAACGTAGGGACAAAGGCAAGTCTCAACCTCATGTGACTGCTTGGAGGGATTATGTCTTCAAGCAGGATTTGGTGGACTCTTCGAAGATCCGGTTTATGACCCCGTAAGGGCTGAGACCTGCAGAAGTAACTTCCGAAATGAGCCGACTAGACGAGAGGGCTCCCCGTTCAAATGAGAGCGGCAAAAATGCGTACAGCTGCTTCTGGCACTGTGTGCACCGGATGTCATCTAAGGCCGTGTTGACGGCATACTTAATGATATGGCTCTGGGATTGTGTGTTCGCGGGTGGATCAGGTTCTGTAGAGAGGGTACACCGGAACCTCATTTTGCCAGCAGTGAAATTAGCTTTTGGTCGCCCTTTGGCTCTTCTCTCCGCGATGGTGTGTAACCTGTTACGGGGCTTGAGGACCTTTGCTGAGGATGTGATCCATGGGAGAGGTAGGAACGACAACTTTCCCCGGGCTGAGCTACATTCCATTATCTGATGGGATGGTTGATTCTACATCATCCGAACGTGATGAGTCCAGGCCCGGAGGAGGATCACGTTGAAGGTGACGCCTTTATCTGCCGCTTCTATAAGAGGAAGTGGTTGCACACTGGCGTCCCCGTCTGTAGGAGAGTTTTGTCCTATCTTTAGGGGTGGGAGATTGTCAAGGTCGGTCCCATCTTCAAAGATTTCGAGGCTGACCAAGATTTGGACGACTCTGGTGAAGATACTATTACTCTGCCGAAATGGCATTTTCGTTGGTTACAAAGTATTCGGCCTTCCCACTTGGTCTACCGCAACCAAAATAGGTGTTATCTGGAGCCATATCTGCCAAGCCGGTTTGCTCGCCAGTTTGGCTATACCCAGCTAATATTACAGAATCCCAGTAATAGTCTGGGGTTTGCCGAGAGTTTGCTGGACGGAGCCCGGGGCTGGCAATATTATAATGCCAGGTGCACTGGTGTTCGTTTTACTACGCCAGTTCGCAACCCTCGGCCACAGATCCTGTATTCAGCCATTAAGCTGTATTGCACCATGAATACTGTGTCTCCTGATTATGATAGGGAGACCAGTTTTATCATTGGAACTCAGCTAGAGGCCACGACGAATATGTTGGTGGCGGTTCGATCATATCGACCACCAGAATTGGCGTGATATCGGGCTGCTGCTGTAGCATCAGTAAGAGATCCTCCTGCTGGGAAGAGACGGGCTGACGCAGAAGCCGGTTCGTCGGTGCCAAAAAGGCCGAGGAAAGTGACGACTCCAAAGGCTGCGTCAATGGAATCAGTCCCTGCCGAGGTAAAGAGTCCTCCGCAATCTAGCTCATCTTGTCATTTTGGTGACCTGTGCCTTTTCTTCTTGTAGGGATCGTCGAAGAAGAAAACCCGTATTTCAAAATCGGGCGTCAGTAAACCAAAGGAGGTGGCAAGCTCCTCTGATGAGCGAATTCCTCCGATGGTAATGTCTCCAAGGGAGGAGAATCCTGAAGATATTGTTCCTGCGAAGATTTTAGTATCTCCAGGCTATGTCAGAAGAGACACTAAGGTTGCAGCAATCTCCGGGATGGTGCAAGCCGCCATGGGGGACTTGGACGTTGAGGGTCCAGCAGACATGGGGCTTCTATATTAAGAGGTGGAGTGGAGTTCGTCGTCTTTCGATGACGTTCCTCCAGAGATGCATGAGTCTGCTGTGGGGGCAACAGACGTGATTGAAACCGAGGAGAGGGTTGATTCCCCTCCTTGTCATGATGAGGGGAGGTCGGCTGCAGCGTTGCCGAGCCCTACCCTAGACTCAGCAGCGGAGGCTGTGGTGGCTGCCAACCAGGAGGTGGCGGCAGATTTGGTCCCCGTGAAGGGATTCGATGATGAGGGAGAGACTTGTCTGCCGAGCCCGACCCCAGAAGACGTGTCCCGCCAGGAAACGGGAGCTGATCCGGTTAGCTTGCGAGAGGAAGGCTCTGTACTGGTTACAGATCGTGTCTCGGTGGTGGAGGAGGCAGCTCCGGATGCTGATAGTCCCTTTGAGACAAAAAAGGGCAAGGGCTTGCTGATTCAAGATCCCTTTGTTGCTTTTTCGACTTGGGGGACGATATCGATGCCCCACCCAACTCTTTCTGCACTCTTGGCATCTGGCACTGGTAGTGGAACTCAAGTTCCTGGTGCGGGAGAGTCTGCTGAGGTCGACGTTCAAACCTCGCAGATTGAGATCGGCGGGTCTTCTTCAGGTCCGCCATCCAGGGTAGCTCCTCCAACTCCTTCCATGACACCACAAGTGTTGGCGGATGCGGATGAGTACGTGAAATTTATCATTGAGGCAGTATACAAGATGCTGCAGAAGGGTGTATCGATAGTGATGAACGCCAATGGAAGTTTCGCGATGGCAAAATCTATGGCGCTTCCACACATCGGTCTGATACGTCTCCACCAGGGCCATGATCGTATGGCCGAGATTCTGGAGGCTTTGGTGACTGAGCTGGATCAGCTGTTTTCCGAGTTTCAACGTATCCAGCGGGATGATCTCTCTGCCCTGATGGACGCGGAAAAGGAGAAGCTGATTACTGAGATTGAGTCCTCTTATCAGGCCACCGTGGGTGTCTAGAAACGCGAGGTGGCTGAAACCGAGGCTGCGGTGGAGAGGCTATCTCAGTCCACGCAGGAGAAGGTGGAGTTGCAGGCCGCATTGGACGCTAGTATAGCGGAGGTTGATGCTAAGATTCGCCTCCTCAAAGACCAGCGGGCCCAACTCTTATTAGATGCTGAACGAGTCCAGGCTGAACATGTAGCATCTAAGGAGGAGGAAGCAGCTTTCACGCACCGGGCTCTTACTCTGGCTCAGCAGCAGCAGCAATTGGACGAGAAGCATGAGGATGACACTTCTCCTGAGGCCATAGAAGCGATGCATCAAGAAGCTGAACGCCGGGTCCTGGCGACTGTGGAGACTCGAGCGACAGACTTGAGGCGTCGAATTGAAGAGCTTTCGGCCAACCCCGGGGATGTTTAGGGATTGTAATCTCTTCTTTTTGTAATTTGCAACTCTTGTTGGGGGTGTAATCCTTTATTTTTGAACAAAGAATATAGAATTTTTATGGTGTGTTCATTTTTGCTGTCATAAATTTGATGATTTGTGTGGACCTATTATCTTTTGTGCACCTTTGTTTTTAGGTACAGATGATAAGTTCGAGAGAACCGACATGTTTGCTTAGAGGTGATATGGACGTGGTAAATATGGGATTCAAATGATAGAATCTTCCTACTCAGAGGTGTTATGGACGTGGTAGGAATGACTCTGGGGAATACGCGAAACTACTCAGAGGTAATGTGGACGTGGAAGTTCTGCGATCAATGTACGGCAACGCAGGGGTTGTCTGTACGGGATGTTTACTCAGAGGTAATATGGACGTGGTAAACATGATGGGTAGCATAGTCTTACGGAGTGTAAGATTCTGTTTTGTAGGGCGTAGGGGAACAACTCAGAGGTAATGTGGACGTGGTTGTCCTTCTACTGGAGGATGCCACGGAACAGCTGGGTTCCGAAAGCATACGATTTTGTGGAAGGGAATTGTATGTGAGCCATGATGATTGGGTCCACTGATCCTTTGTGGAAGTACATGTCTGAAAGATGTCAAGAGTAGTACTTCTTTAGGAACTTGTCGTTGATAGGCATCATGAACAAGTCCCCATTGGGTTTAGCGAGGAGGTAAGCACCGTTTGAGTATACCATCTCTATGATGAAAGGTCCTTCCCACTTTGGCTCAAACTTTCCTGGTGTCTTGTGATTCAACACCATCGGCCTCCTGAGTGCCAGAACCAGGTCGCCTACTTCGAAAGTCCTTTGCTTGACCTTCTTGTTGAAAGCCTGTGATATACGGGCTTGGTAGAGTTCAATGCGTTGTTGAGCTAGGAGACGCTTTTCGTCAAGTGCCTCCAGTTCTCGCAGACGACGACGTTGATTGTCCTCTTCTGTGAGTTGGTTTGTGATTGCTACACAAAGTGAGGGTATCTGGATCTCGAGAGGTAGCACCACTTCTCTCTCGTAGACCAGGGAGAATGGTGTGTTTCCTGTCGGGGTCCCTACCGTTGTGCGGTAGGCCCAAAGGCATTCGCCGAGCTTTTCGTCCCAGTCGTATTTATTGGATGAGACGACTTTTTTGAGTAGCCTGACGATAGTCTTGTTGAATGCCTCGGTGTCACGACCCGCACCCACTGTTAGGATACGAGAACGTAACAACGCCCAGCCTACGCCGCAGTGTCGGCGGTAGAACGCTGTCCTAGGTAAATCATCTAACAGTATAAAGTACCTGTACAGTTTATACTCTCCGAATGGAGGTGACAAACAGAAAATAAACTCAATCACATCTAGGTAGAGAATGAAGAACAGATAGATAGTAACTCAAAAGAAACCATAGCATAGATGAAATAAGACTAAGTGTCTAAGATACATAACATCCAGAATGTCAACTCATAATACAAATAGTCTAAGAGTCTACAACTCAACATCTCAAAATACAACTCAGATGTGAGACAAAATGATATAGAAAAGACTGCCTAGACTAAACTGGTCTAGACTACTGGAACAACATCCTCAGCTGCAGGTGGATCCTGCTGAGGGTCCACAACATAGGTGTCATCTAGTCCTGCTCCGTAATGGGTAGATACCAGGGCCTCCTCCTCATCCTCTGTAATATTTTCAACAGGTCCAATCAGGACGGGAACGAGCACAATACATCTCACGCAGTGCATAGCAGGTTAGGAAATACGATACAGGCAATAGAGTAAGATACATGAACTGCTGAAAGGAAATATACGCTGTAAAAGAGATAGCTGTAATGAAATATCTACTATAAATAGAGAACTAACAGTGGCTAGTGAGTCAGAGTACGAGATAGCACATGTGAACGGACGGATTTGTACATGATCGAGTTTGCACATGAATACACTACTTTGGAATTGTTCACACGACTACTAGCACTCCCCCGTATCCCCAATCAATACACAAGGATCTGTACAGGTTACGTTATTGTACATGATATCACATGGGGCCCATGAAAGGGTGCACATGATAGTATACATGAGGGCTCAGTAAACATGAGAGTACATGATCACATGAGTGCACATGAATAATAGAAGCATGAGAGTACATGATGATAGTGAAACACACATAACATGAAGTACCCGATGCTCCCGAGGGGGATAACATCTCATGTAAAGATCCATATAGTACCAATCCGTGTTACCAACGTGACAGCAACAAGTAAAGTAATCTAGAGCAAGAAGTAAAGCCTGAACAAGTATGAAACGGTCAGAGAATGTACTCGCCTGATAACTGAATGTCTGAAGAGGATATACTGTCTGAGGAGAGGTGTCTGGCTCCTAATCAGAGCAATACAAGTCACAATGTATTCTAAAAAGTAAATATGAAGTCTACTATGCAAACTACATGATTCTAGGTCAATCTGGTCAAAAGTCAACTCTTGGTCAACTCTGGAGTCAAACTAGTCAAAGTTAAGTCAATATTAGTCAAACTAGTTAGGGTTTTAGTCAAACTAGTCAAACTAGTTATTTTAGGTCATTACTAGTCATTTCTAGGTGAACTAGGTCAACTTTGACCTACAGTTGACTTTGGTCAACCCTTAGTCAACAAGGGTCAACACAAAGGGTTTTGGGTCACTCAGGGCTAGCCCCAAGCCATAGGCTAGTAATCCTAGGCCATAGGCCATAGGCTAGTATAGGGTTTCTATATAACCTATAGTAGGAAACATATAAATATATATATATATGATATATATAGATATATGAATCTATCTAATACCCAATACCCAATATAGGAATATCATATATAATACAACCACACACATATATATACATATATGTATCTAATACTAATACATATATATATATCAATATATATATATACATATATATATATATATATAAAACCTATATATACTATATATATATATATGACATAGAGAGAGAGACTGAGTGAGAGAGAGAGAGTGAGACAGTGAGAGAGAGGGAGACTGAATGAATCAGGGGGGGGGGTTCCAGGAATTCCTGAACCCAAACCCATCCAAAACACACACACACATAATACATATATACACACATATGTATATATATATAACTTAACACACACACACCCAAATCACCCCAAAATCGACCCACACTCTCACATACACATATACTACATATATACACATTAAAATACATTAATATAATACATAAATCATTAGCAAAATCGAATCAAAATTCGATTTTGCAAAAACTGTAATTTTCAGAAAATAAGAAATTGCACTGTGAAAACCTAACTTGGGTTAGCTCAAACATCAATCAAAACGACCTAAGATGACCCAAACTTGGTTGGTAACTAAAGCCCCTAGGTTAGGCTAGGTCCCTAGCAGCCTGACACTGTGTCACGACACGACACGACGTGTCCACAAGGATTTAAAGTCACACGGGTAAACCAGTGTACACTGTTACAGTGTAAATTCAAAATTAGTCTAGGACACGACACAAAGCGACACAGGCCTCGTGCTCGTGCCCGAAGGTGCGCCTAGGGTTGGGCTTCGTGTCCATGGGCCTGATACGTGTCCACGTGTCGTGTAGAGGGGACACGACACACGTATCAGAAGCCCCAATTTACGTGTTTCAGACTGTGTCGTCGTGTTTTCGCGTGTCTCGTGCTCGCGACACGGGACACGTGACACCACGTGGTTGTGTCCAATGTGTTCGCCTACATACAGGCTTCGTGTCCATGTCAGTACCAAGTGTCCACGTGTCGTGTACAGTGGACACGACACGTTCAAAGTACAGTGTCTGTGCGTGTGTACACAGTGTTTAGAACGACCCTTGCGGGGTCGATTCCGTGTCCGACACGACACGAGGTCATCCCAAACTTTGGGGATGACCTGTCAGTCATTGCCCCGTGCTCCGTGCCAATTTTGGCGTGTCCACGTGGCTTCTACAGTGCGTGGGGACACTGTGGCAGCAGGACACAATTCCTGTGTACTGCCCTGTGTCCCGAGAGCTTGTGTGTCCAAATTTGGACACGACACAAGTCGAATTGTGTCCAGTGACATAGGATTAGGGTTAGGGTTAGTTAGGCTAGGTTTTTGTTCAAAGAGTTTGGAAAAACAGTGATCAAAATACACAATGACAGTGCTCAAACAGTGAGTAAAATTAGGGTTCTAGACTAGTAGGATACGTGTCCAACACGACACCAAAACACATCAAAATCTTACCAAACTTTACCCACAATATTGTTACCCCTATATGAATGCATCTATGAAAGAAAAATAGGAATTTGACTAGGTTTGTGGAAATTTACCTATTGGTGAATTTCAAGGAAATTCAATGAAAAGGGGGGTGTTGTGATTTTGAACTCGACGATGCCCAAGCTCCCAAATTCTAGATTTCTTGCTTCCCTTAGCTCCCTAGATGTTGTAGGGTTCCAATGCAAAAGACTAGAGTCAATTTGGATCAAGAATGATCAAGATATGGGTGTTTGAAGAAAATGTGATTTTCTAGGAATTAATTTCATGTAAATTAATTCATGGATGAACACAAGGGGTTATATAGAGTGTGCACCAGCTAGGGGGTACCCCTTGGCCGGCCAAGCATGGGGGGGGGGGTGTTGGTTCAACCCTTAGTGGCTAAGAAAAGGACTTTGTGCCAAAAATAGATCTTTTGCACAATTTAAGCAAAAGATCTAATAAAGGTAGTTTAGATATTTCTAAACTTGACCTAAAGTTAATATCTAACCCTTAGTCATTCTAGGTTAGGGATTAACCTATAGATTAGGGTAATCTAAGTTAGGGATTATCAAGTCACTAAACAAAAGTCCATGAATAGTGAAATCTCACTAATCCTCCTTAATTTCTAAAAAATTACCAAAATACCCCTTAGGCCAAAAATCACTAAAATGATATTCTAAGCCTATGGTCAAGTTCACATGGTCATGGCAATGTCTAGGTTAAGGAAACTAGGGTTTACAATAAGTTACACTAACCAAAAACACAAAGTCATAAGTCATGACTTAGCATGACTTAGAAAATGGTTTAATCTAACTAAAATCACCAGAAAATCATACCATGACTAAATACCACTAATAAATAATAAAAATAATAAATTTTCAAAAATCCCCAATTTCAGAAACAGGGTGTTACAAGTCTACCCACCTTAAAATAATTTCGTCCTCGAAATTTAGATGGTCGTACTCCTCCTAGGTCAAACCTTCAACAATCAGGGACGAAGCCACTACCTAGGCAACATACAAGGTCAACAAGCAAAATATGGATAGTAGACCTATACTGGGTCATGTCCAAAAATTGGCTAACAGTTTTAGGTCATAAGGTGTTTTAATTCAAATCGAAGCCAAAAAAAATAACTCCATGGGGTAAATCAGGATGGAGCCTCGGGTCAAGAAAATCGTACTAAGCAAATGAAGCACACGATGGTATGCCTGAGTGGGACACTAAGGTCATGGCTGTAGTATGTCATGTCTAGGTCAGGTATGTGAAGTCAGTTTTGAGAAAACAACTAGTCTGGTGCTCCAAATTTAAAAGTCACGGTAATGTGCCTACGATGATCACAATTTAGAGTGGGAAAGGTCTATGGCCTAAATTGAACCAAAAATCGTGATGAAATAGTGGTACCAGGGGAACAGGTTAAATGGAACAGTCTGCGGTCTCATCTAGGTGCACTAGTCATTCTAGATCAATACTGTCCTATGGTATCAAAACGTACAAGCAATCTAAGGTATCCTAATTGGGAAGGTAAGGAAACAATAATCATCAAGGCTATAGGGTCGTCTACCATCCTATATGAAAATGGGTCATTAACAAATGAGAAATTATTAAAGTTACCATTCCATAAAAAGAAAATTGAAAATTTAGGTACAAACAATCACAAATAGATTTTAGTCTTGACACGATCTAAGTTGATCAATTTTAGGATAAATCGAGATTGGGCAAGATGGGAATTTAATGAAATCAAGTATGAGCACGAGCATCCAATGATGAAGATCCAGGTCATGATTAAAGTTAATTTAACTGGATACGAATACGAGGTTCATAGGTGATAAAATAATTCCAAGGAGAATTGTCAAGGCTGTTGTGGATAAGATTCTAGGGTAAGTTTAACTGTGTCTCCATCCACGTAGATTAATATATGAAAAAGCGAACCAAAACGCAATAGGTTGATCAGACCATCATGCGCCGGTTCTGATTAGATAATATATTAGTGGGTGTACACCCAATAAAATATACCATGATCAAGCTCGAAAAGGATAAGCTTGTAAAACTTAAGGATAAATTTATAGCATAAGATATAAGTAAGGGTGGAATGATGAAGGAAGAGACATAGTCCAAGATTCTTAACCAATCGGGTCAAGCATTCAAGGTAAGGTACAAGGTTAAGTATTTGAGGGTTCAAGTAGAACACCATCACATGCCAGGTCGGAAGAGTTGTGCCAAGATGGATCTCTAATTGAAATAAGAATCAATTTAGTATCATGGTAGAGGTTATAGTTTAGCCATTTGACCAGAAAATCATGTCAAGGAAATAGAGTACAAGGAGACGGGTTTTAGTGGGACATGGAATACCTACATGAAGGTAGGCTAGTCTAGGTCTTACACGTAAAGTTTGTTGGGAGGTAACAGCTAGTATTATACTCTGAATATCTAAGTCACGGTAAAGGACGTCCAATGATCTAGAATAGAAAGTGGGAGTTCGAGACGTGACAAATTGATGCAAAAATTGAAGAAGATCAATTTAACTCATGAAATAAAATTAATCAGGAATCTAGTAAATAATTTAGGAACACAGTCCTAGGGATAGATAGGCTACTAGATGAATATAGTTAGGGTTCGATCAATCAAGGGTCAAGGTTAGAAGGTCTCAATAAAGTCTTGATTTGAGGAAATGTCGAGTAAGTCAGGTTTGGGATACAGTCACATAGATTGGTAGAAAGAGTTTAAGCAAGATGCAAATAGAGAGGACAATTCATTTTAATGAAAGGCAATTAGCAAGAGGATTAGATGGCAAGAAATAAATAAGAGTTTTCTCATAATTGTGATTGAGTACCCAAAAAATAAAATAAAAGATATTAATCTAACACTAAGAAATTAAAATCAACAACTACAAAAATTTCAAAATCATCAACTAATACCAGGATTCAAAGTTCTACAGTGAATCCTTCAAAATCAAATTCAATCAAGGGAAAAGGAGTTTAAATCGTAATTTCAATGAGATTCTCAAGGGTCATCCCAGGAATCTCTCAAAGTATCCTAGCAGTGATTGAGTATCCATTCTCTCTAAGCCTATTCCTCTAATCCTATCGCAGGCTGTAGTGATACTCTAGTTCGAATATCACTACATAAACTCGACCTGCATGGGCCACCACTAAAAACGTGTCACGACCCGCACCCACTGTTAGGATACGAGAACGTAACAACGCCCAGCCTACGCCGCAGTGTCGGCGGTAGAACGCTGTCCTAGGTAAATCATCTAACAGTATAAAGTACCTGTACAGTTTATACTCTCCGAATGGAGGTGACAAACAGAAAATAAACTCAATCACATCTAGGTAGAGAATGAAGAACAGATAGATAGTAACTCAAAAGAAACCATAGCATAGATGAAATAAGACTAAGTGTCTAAGATACATAACATCCAGAATGTCAACTCATAATACAAATAGTCTAAGAGTCTACAACTCAACATCTCAAAATACAACTCAGATGTGAGACAAAATGATATAGAAAAGACTGCCTAGACTAAACTGGTCTAGACTACTGGAACAACATCCTCAGCTGCAGGTGGATCCTGCTGAGGGTCCACAACATAGGTGTCATCTAGTCCTGCTCCGTAATGGGTAGATACCAGGGCCTCCTCCTCATCCTCTGTAATATTTTCAACAGGTCCAATCAGGACGGGAACGAGCACAATACATCTCATGCAGTGCATAGCAGGTTAGGAAATACGATACAGGCAATAGAGTAAGATACATGAACTGCTGAAAGGAAATATACGCTGTAAAAGAGATAGCTGTAATGAAATATCTACTATAAATAGAGAACTAACAGTGGCTAGTGAGTCAGAGTACGAGATAGCACATGTGAACGGACGGATTTGTACATGATCGAGTTTGCACATGAATACACTACTTTGGAATTGTTCACACGACTACTAGCACTCCCCCGTATCCCCAATCAATACACAAGGATCTGTACAGGTTACGTTATTGTACATGATATCACATGGGGCCCATGAAAGGGTGCACATGATAGTATACATGAGGGCTCAGTAAACATGAGAGTACATGATCACATGAGTGCACATGAATAATAGAAGCATGAGAGTACATGATGATAGTGAAACACACATAACATGAAGTACCCGATGCTCCCGAGGGGGATAACATCTCATGTAAAGATCCATATAGTACCAATCCGTGTTACCAACGTGACAGCAACAAGTAAAGTAATCTAGAGCAAGAAGTAAAGCCTGAACAAGTATGAAACGGTCAGAGAATGTACTCGCCTGATAACTGAATGTCTGAAGAGGATATACTGTCTGAGGAGAGGTGTCTGGCTCCTAATCAGAGCAATACAAGTCACAATGTATTCTAAAAAGTAAATATGAAGTCTACTATGCAAACTACATGATTCTAGGTCAATCTGGTCAAAAGTCAACTCTTGGTCAACTCTGGAGTCAAACTAGTCAAAGTTAAGTCAATATTAGTCAAACTAGTTAGGGTTTTAGTCAAACTAGTCAAACTAGTTATTTTAGGTCATTACTAGTCATTTCTAGGTGAACTAGGTCAACTTTGACCTACAGTTGACTTTGGTCAACCCTTAGTCAACAAGGGTCAACACAAAGGGTTTTGGGTCACTCAGGGCTAGCCCCAAGCCATAGGCTAGTAATCCTAGGCCATAGGCCATAGGCTAGTATAGGGTTTCTATATAACCTATAGTAGGAAACATATAAATATATATATATATGATATATATAGATATATGAATCTATCTAATACCCAATACCCAATATAGGAATATCATATATAATACAACCACACACATATATATACATATATGTATCTAATACTAATACATATATATATATCAATATATATATATACATATATATATATATATATATAAAACCTATATATACTATATATATATATGACATAGAGAGAGAGACTGAGTGAGAGAGAGAGAGTGAGACAGTGAGAGAGAGGGAGACTGAATGAATCAGGGGGGGGGTTCCAGGAATTCCTGAACCCAAACCCATCCAAAACACACACACATAATACATATATACACACACATGTATATATATATAACTTAACACACACACACCCAAATCACCCCAAAATCGACCCACACTCTCACATACACATATACTACATATATACACATTAAAATACATTAATATAATACATAAATCATTAGCAAAATCGAATCAAAATTCGATTTTGCAAAAACTGTAATTTTCAGAAAATAAGAAATTGCACTGTGAAAACCTAACTTGGGTTAGCTCAAACATCAATCAAAACGACCTAAGATGACCCAAACTTGGTTGGTAACTAAAGCCCCTAGGTTAGGCTAGGTCCCTAGCAGCCTGACACTGTGTCACGACACGACACGACGTGTCCACAAGGATTTAAAGTCACACGGGTAAACCAGTGTACACTGTTACAGTGTAAATTCAAAATTAGTCTAGGACACGACACAAAGCGACACAGGCCTCGTGCTCGTGCCCGAAGGTGCGCCTAGGGTTGGGCTTCGTGTCCATGGGCCTGATACGTGTCCACGTGTCGTGTAGAGGGGACACGACACACGTATCAGAAGCCCCAATTTACGTGTTTCAGACTGTGTCGTCGTGTTTTTGCGTGTCTCGTGCTCGCGACACGGGACACGTGACACCACGTGGTTGTGTCCAATGTGTTCGCCTACATACAGGCTTCGTGTCCATGTCAGTACCAAGTGTCCACGTGTCGTGTACAGTGGACACGACACGTTCAAAGTACAGTGTCTGTGCGTGTGTACACAGTGTTTAGAACGACCCTTGCGGGGTCGATTCCGTGTCCGACACGACACGAGGTCATCCCAAACTTTGGGGATGACCTGTCAGTCATTGCCCCGTGCTCCGTGCCAATTTTGGCGTGTCCACGTGGCTTCTACAGTGCGTGGGGACACTGTGGCAGCAGGACACAATTCCTGTGTACTGCCCTGTGTCCCGAGAGCTTGTGTGTCCAAATTTGGACACGACACAAGTCGAATTGTGTCCAGTGACATAGGATTAGGGTTAGGGTTAGTTAGGCTAGGTTTTTGTTCAAAGAGTTTGGAAAAACAGTGATCAAAATACACAATGACAGTGCTCAAACAGTGAGTAAAATTAGGGTTCTAGACTAGTAGGATACGTGTCCAACACGACACCAAAACACATCAAAATCTTACCAAACTTTACCCACAATATTGTTACCCCTATATGAATGCATCTATGAAAGAAAAATAGGAATTTGACTAGGTTTGTGGAAATTTACCTATTGGTGAATTTCAAGGAAATTCAATGAAAAGGGGGGTGTTGTGATTTTGAACTCGACGATGCCCAAGCTCCCAAATTCTAGATTTCTTGCTTCCCTTAGCTCCCTAGATGTTGTAGGGTTCCAATGCAAAAGACTAGAGTCAATTTGGATCAAGAATGATCAAGATATGGGTGTTTGAAGAAAATGTGATTTTCTAGGAATTAATTTCATGTAAATTAATTCATGGATGAACACAAGGGGTTATATAGAGTGTGCACCAGCTAGGGGGTACCCCTTGGCCGGCCAAGCATGGGGGGGGGGTGTTGGTTCAACCCTTAGTGGCTAAGAAAAGGACTTTGTGCCAAAAATAGATCTTTTGCACAATTTAAGCAAAAGATCTAATAAAGGTAGTTTAGATATTTCTAAACTTGACCTAAAGTTAATATCTAACCCTTAGTCATTCTAGGTTAGGGATTAACCTATAGATTAGGGTAATCTAAGTTAGGGATTATCAAGTCACTAACAAAAGTCCATGAATAGTGAAATCTCACTAATCCTCCTTAATTTCTAAAAATTACCAAAATACCCCTTAGGCCAAAAATCACTAAAATGATATTCTAAGCCTATGGTCAAGTTCACATGGTCATGGCAATGTCTAGGTTAAGGAAACTAGGGTTTACAATAAGTTACACTAACCAAAAACACAAAGTCATAAGTCATGACTTAGCATGACTTAGAAAATGGTTTAATCTAACTAAAATCACCAGAAAATTATACCATGACTAAATACCACTAATAAATAATAAAATAATAAATTTTCAAAAATCCCCAATTTCAGAAACAGGGTGTTACACTCGGCAATCCGTTTGCTGCCGGATTGTAGGCGGTTGAGGCCACATTTTGAATGCGATTCTTGTCACAGAATCTGCTGAAAACATGGCTGATAACTGAGGACCGTTATCGTGGATAATCCTCCGGGTACCCCGAAATGGTAGATGACATGGTGCTTGATGAAGCTGATCACCCTAGAGCTCTTTACTTCCGCCAGTGGAACTGCTTCTGCCCATTTGGAGCAGTAGTCGATGATGGCTAGGATGAAGCGGTGTCCCTTTGATGAAGGAGGGGTGATCGGTCCTACAATGTCCATGCCCCAGGCTTCAAAGGGCCAAGAGGCGACTGTAGGATGTAGTGGTTCTGACAGTGTATGGATGAAGTCTGCGTAAAGCTGGCACGCAAGGCACTTTTTAGCATAGTCGACAGCGTCAGCGGCCATGGTTGGTCAGTAGTAGCCCATGCGTCGCAGTCGATCCTGCAACTTAGGGCCAGGTTGATGAGCTCTGCAAGTTCTATCGTGAGCTTCTCGATGGGCTTCGGCTGCTTCTTCGTTGGACAGACATCGCAGGAGAAGTCCATCGTAGGAGCGTCGGTACAGCATTTTAGTAGCTGTATCGTAGTAGAATCGAAGGGAGCGCCTCCTGACTGAGACGGCTTCTTTCGGGTCTTCTGGAAGAATTTCATAGACAACGAAGTCGATGAACGGGAACCTCCAGTCTCGGACATTAACACCAGTACTTGTTGACATGGCATGGGCCACTCGTGAGCACAGATGGTTTTTAGGACAGACCAAGTCTCGACCAGCTATCGTGACGTAGTGTTGAGTCCCGAGGGGTGCTGCTAATGAGGCTGCGAGGCCAGCCAGAGCGTCAGCCTCCAGATTTTGTAAGCGAGGTATATGTTCGATGAAAAACTTGGTGAAGGTTGAAATGATGTTCAATGCAACCTCATGGTAAGGAATCAGATCTTCATGGCGAACTTCGTATTGCCCTCTGATCTGGTTTACGACGAGTTTTGAGTTGTCGTAGGCTTCCAGATGATCCACCCTCAGCTATTGTGCTAGCTGGAGTCCCATGATGAGCGCGTTGTACTCGACAACATTGTTGGAGCATGGCTTCGAAAGGGAGTAGGCGCGTTGGATGACCAGCTGATCGGGGAAGACCAAGACTACCCCCACACCTGCGATGATTTAGCCTTTGGGGCCAGTTCTTGACGCACCATCGAAAAACATCCGCCAGACGGAGCTTTCTTCGGTGACGTTTGATTCTTGGACCTCATCCGGATGTCTTCATAGAGTTTGGAGGACTCCGGGATGGGGTGTACAGCTAAAAAGTTGGCCAGAGCCTGACCCTTGACGGCTTTTTATGGAACGAATACTATGTTGTATGGTGTTAGTAGGATCGCCCATATAGCTAGCCGGGAATTCAATGACCCTGGCTTCGTCATGATAACTCTGAGTGGATTGACTCGGGAGATGACATGAATCGTCTGGCCCGAGACATAGTAGCGAGTCTTCTGGATGGTAAATACCAAGGCCAAACACTCTTTTTAACGGGGTTGTACCGGTGTTCGACCCCGATCAGTGTTCTACTGAGGTAGTAGATAGCTTGTTCATAGCCTGTGTCGCTATTTTGAGCAAGCAGAGCGCCGAGGGAATGATCCATGGCACGGACGTAGAGGAGAAATAGTTTGCCGGCGACGGGTGCCACCAGGACTGGCGGGCTCGTTAAGTAAGCCTTGATGTCATCGAAAGCTTTTTGGCATTCCTCTGTCCAGACGTAAGAGACTCCCTTCTTCATGAGCTGAGTGAAGGGTTGACATTTTCCGGAAAGGTTTGCTATAAACCTCCGGATGTATGCCAGACGCCCCTGCAGGCCTCAAAGTTTACGAAGGTTCTTCGGAGGGTCCATGTCAAGGATGGCTTTGGTCTTCTCGGGATCGACATGAATGCCTTTCGCCGTAATAATGAAGCCCAAGAACTTTCCGCTAGAAACCCCTAGGAAGGATTTAGCAGGGTTCATCTTGAGTTGATACGCTCGCATGAGATCGAAGACTGTCTTCAGGTCTTGTAGGTGATCACCTTTGAGACGGCTCTTGACTGTGATGTCATCAATATAGCATTTGACTATCTTGCGAAGATGCTGACGAAAAATGGTGCTCATAGCTCGTTGGTATATGGCATCAGCGTTCTTCAAGCCGAAGGGCATTACTGTGTTGCAGAAAACACCCTTTGGAGTCCTGAATGACGTGTATTTTGCATCGTCGGGGAAAATCTTGATCTGGTTGTAGCCCGAATACCCGTCCATGAAAGACATGCGTTCGAAGCCACGTGTGTTGTCGATCATCACGTCGGTGATTGGAAGCGGAACTCGTCCTTCGGGCAAGCAGAGTTGAGATCCCTGAAGTCGATGCAAACTTATATCTTTTCATTCTTCTTGGTGACAGGGACAACGTTGGCTACCCAATCCGGGTGTTGTTCTTCACGGATGAAGCCACTGGTCAAGAGTTTGTCTACCTCCTGATCGATAGCGTTCATGATGTCAGAACGAAAGTGTCGCTGTTGTTGTTTGATAGGCTTGGCATCCGATAAGATGTTGAGCCTATGCATCGCGATCTGAGGATCAAGTCCCGGCATATCTTCGTAGCTCCAAGCGAAGACATCGATATATTCTTTAGCCAGCTAGATTAAAGATTCCCGGTCTTCTCCTTCTAGGCTTTTGCTGATGAAGATGGGTTTGGAAGAAGATCCCTCCCCAAGGTCGATCTGCTAGACCCCTCTTCGGTAGGGGGTTCGCGTAATTCAAAACGAGACTCCCACTGTTCTCCTAAGCGTTGGACCCAGGATCTTCTTCGAAGAATTCTGGTGTTTGGTCTTCACCTTTATCTTCTTACGATTGTGCAGATGTCATGTTGGCTGATAGTACTCTCTTGAAGACTGAGCCGATACTGGCATCGGAATCCCAAGTTGATGCTTCGGACGATTGAGAATGTTCTACTTTTTCTGCCTTCGAACTCTCTGGAGTTGACAGTGGCGTGACATAGCCTACCCCCCGTCGAGTTCGATGATAGTAGTCCTGCGGCTTTCCTTCAGGTGTTGGAAGCCGGAGAGGAAGACGTCGACCCTTGTCGTAGTTCAGGCCTTTATTGCTTTTTAGGTCGTAATCCATCTTTTCGATGAGGTACTTTGCCCTGTCCGTGTACCGATAGACTTGTATTCTGCCGGTATCTGGTTCTGGCTCGAGTGGCGGGAGGTCTTGATGACGCTCAACTTTGTCGAAGATGATGGATTCTTCGTCTCGACTCCGCGACGGGACTACAAAATAGACCCCTTGGGACGGGACTACTGGATTTACATGAAGGACGGTCGTTATTTGTGTTTGCAACGACCGTAGAGCGTTATCTAATGTATATATGGCATTCCAATGTGGAAGAACTAGAATAATTAAAAGACACTCTATTATTGATGAAACACGAGATTTTATTCCGCGGGATTACCTTATCCAGAGATGGTGCATCTACATCAGCAGAGATATTCCCCTAGCTCTTCATCTGTTAGTACTGGGATTGGATCGGAAGAGTCCACCACGGCTTTAATCCTGGGGTCCGAGAGGGCTATGTGGGCCTTCTCCGACATCTTGGATGAGACAGATGATTGCGGCGGCCTGCCCTTAAGACGCATCTTCAGGGGTGCCTCAACAACGCCTTCAGTAATTGGTGCCTTCCCCTGTAGTTTTGCCACAAAGGGAGCCGATGTTTGAGGCGGCTTTCCCTTGTGCCGTATCTTCAAGGGAGCTTCAATCGGTGTTCTACCTGGAATAGTTGGTGCTTTTCCAGGTAGCTTGATGCTCATGGGAGGCAACGTCTGAGGCGGCTTTCCTTTGAGTCAAATTTTTAGAGGAGCGACAGGAATCGTCTCTGGCTCCATGTCGGGCTCTGCTGCCGTTTCTGCTTCATCGTCAGCATCATTGGCTTCCTCCTCGTCAGGTGATTTGTACAAGTTGGAATCAGTGAAGTAGGCTTCAACCCCCTTAAAAGGGTCGATGTCTACGAACTCCGTCCGGATGATGTCATTGGTGGACACATATTTCATACATTGGTGGAGTTTGAAAGGTACCACCATGTACTCATGCAGCCACGGACGACCCAGTAGGAGGTTATAGTTGACATCGGCGTCCACGACATAGCAAGTGACCTCAGTTCTGAGGTTACCAATATTGCACTTCAGCCGTATTTTGCCCAGCGGCTCGCTTTTGCTAGCGTTGAAGCCACTGATTGTTGTGTTGGAAGGCGCCAATCGGTACATTGAGATCCCCAGTGTCGAGAGCAGCATCTTCGAGATGATGCTGAGGGAAGACCCCGGATTGATCTGAATCCGCTTCACCTTGACAGAACCGATATAACATGTATAATACAGCGGCCAGTTGTGTCGGTTGTGCTTGAGCAGCATGTCTTGTTGGGTGAAGGTTATATTGGGGATAACCTCATCCGTACAATGACAGTGCGCACATGTAGTCGGAGTATCCTCAGGCTGCTTGACCTGACCGATGAAGGATTCAGCATCCTTCAGGGCTTCACAGAGAGCTTCGTGAGTGTCCTTGGAAAGACGAAGAAGCTCAAACAGAGATAGGCGGGCAGGAGTACTGGCAAGTTGTGCCAGTATGTCGAAGTTGTGGGGCTTGGCTAGCCCCGAAGCAATTTCCTTTCGCAGAGGCCTATCGAAACGAACCTCTACATGCTTCTGCTTATTGGCTGCTGGGGGCTTAGATGGGCCCTCTTCCTGAGCAGCAGGGACGGTGCAAGGAGGCACCACCTCGACAACAGCTTCATCGGGTTGGGCGTTCTGTTGTGAACGCGTCTGTACAGGAAGTGCCTCTTCCGCGGAGGGAAGAGACCATGCAACAAGACTTGATCTTCCTGCCTTTAATTTTGGCGGCAGAGCGTACCTCCGGTTGAGTAACTTCGGAGACGAGATCAGGGTGAACCCATAAGATCTCTCCCCGAGATGTGGTGAGCGGGGTGAGTCCACTCACATTGTCACGAGTAGGTGGTAAGTTAACCACCTCCATTGTCGCCTTAGGGATGGGGACAACGCCATCTTGTATTGTAGTTGGCGTCAAGGTGCCGAACTGGAGTGACACCACATTGGCCGAAATCGTCTTTTCCTCGTAATCGACGGAGATAACATCCGCATTGATCATTCGCTGGATGTAGTTTTTGAGGACGTAGCAATCCTTGGTTGGGTGTCCGACAAACCGATGGTAGTGACAGTACCTTGGATTGTCCACTTTCCTAACCTCGTCGGGACGCTTTGGGTCCGACAATTTGATCTTGTCATCCTGCTTCAATATCTCGAAGAGTTGCAGGATGTCTTCATCGTTGAAGGAATAAACCTCCTTTGGCCTTGGTGCAAGTGGAGGCTTTTGAGTGGGTGCTGATGCACCTTTTGAGGCATTGACAGTCAATGCCTGTTTACCCTTCGTCTCTCGTCCGAGGTTGTTGGCTGCAAGCCGTTTCCCCTTGTCCTCAAAGGCAGGGAAACTAACTCCCAGAAGGCGAGCATTGGACGTCTTCTTTCTGCTGCTTCGGCTTCGATGCAAGGAACTCCAGTCGGGAGGAGGAGTGGAGTTCAGCCAGAGCTTGACTGCAGACAGCATGTTCATGCTGCAGGAGGAGAGGAGTGCATGTTCTGGCATGCCCGGGGGCAGTCTGAAGCAGGCCTGTCGGAAGCGTTCGATGAATACCCGAACTGTTTCCTTCTCCTTCTGGCGTATCTCTATGAGGGATGCCATTGTCATGTCCTTTCCGCCGTCGTAGAAACGGTCAAGGAAGAGGCACATCAAGTCGTCGAAGGAAGATATAGAGTTATCGGGGAGGCTGTAGTACCAATCGTACGCCACTCCTTTTAGTGCCCCAAAATGCTGGTAAGTAGTGCGTCCTCCTTCAGGAGATGTCCCGTTTGGGACTGAAAGTACGTCAGATAGCGACGCAGAGAGTCCTTCCCATCGTACGGCATCAGAGTTTGTAGTTTATATTTAGGAGGATAAACCACTTTATTCCATTCGAGGGGATAGGGATGGTGGATCCCCATCTTCTGGCGCTCCTCTTGCCTGTTCTTGGACTCAAAGCGCTCGCGCAAGTCCCTGATCATCTCCACCATGTCTTCCGTGGAGCTGGGAGTCGGTGAAGGTGGTATAGCCTGGAGTTGAGCATTTGATGGCTCCGACGTCCGAGGTGCTTCGCGGTGATCCGTATCCAAGGATACCCGTTGAAGGGGTACACTTGATTCTCCATTGGCCCCTGGGTCAGGATCGGTAGAAGGTGCCCTGGCCAAGGCTGACCGTATCTCGAACACTGCTTTAGTCAGTGTTTACATGGAGGCAGAGAGGGTTTTGAGTCCTCCCTCCAGGGTATCCATGCGCTGGACGAGGTCTGCTGGTGGCGCATCTGACTTAGTGTCACCCCCAGTCATGTAGACTGTCATAACGCAGCTGGAGTCGGATGGCTCGGTTGAGGCTTCGCTTTCGGCCTCACTCTCCTGTAAAGGAGTTATTGCTCCCAGAGCTTTGTCTTGGCTACCCCAGCAATGTTCTGGAGGACTTCTTCATCTTCGAGACTCAGATCTGCAGGGCCTAGACTACCCCCAGCTATGTTTTGAAGGACACCCTCGTCTTCGGAAGAAGTATCCGTAAGGGCCTGATTACCCCCAGTCCTGTCTTGAAGGACTTCTTCATCTTCGAGATGCAGATCCACAGGGGCTAGATGACCCCCAGCTACGTTCGGGAGGCTGACTTCGCCTCGAGGATGAAGATCCACCCCAGCTGTGCTTTGGAGGACAGCTTCGTCTTCGGAAGGAGGATCAACAAGGGCTTGACTACCCCCAGCTTCTTCCAAGATCTTTTCCTCCCCCGAGTGCTTTCGAACACTCCGGAGGACGAGCCGGTTGTCTTGGTTTTCCTCGGCTGGCCCTTGGATGAGGAATTGCCAGTCGCCTTTCGGACTGACGAGGAGTTAGAGTTATATTACATGAAGCAACCTTTAGTTCTGGCTCCTCTTTTGTTGACACCTTCTTCCCGAGGCGACGTCGGAGGGGTGTCGATGATTGCAGTCGCTGGAACACCGACTGTCTTGGTGGGACTGCTGCCTTACAACATCAGTTGATGGTGACTACAGCACAAGTGTGCCCTGTGAGGGACGCATCGTGCTTGTCAGTCGACTCTCCTGACCGGCATTTGTGATTGATCATGTTACACAGGTCGTTGGAGCAGAGTGCCACCTTCGTACCCCTTCAGGCGTATGGCAAAGCCAAGCGCCGGGGTGGTCAAGTGAATATTGTGCCCCCTGATCCAACACCAAACAGGCGCTCAGATCAGTAGTAGGGGAACAACATTTAAAATGACTTGAATGAACCTCAGACGCACAACCAGAGGAGGCGCAGGAGTTCAAGACCACTGGGTTTCCTCGCTCGGCTTGGTTACGAACGCAACAGATGCGCCCAAGTGAGACAAGGACTTTGAAGGTCGGCTCATTTCTGGCACAGAAGCACTTGAGTCGACCTTATACAGCTTACCATCAGCAGTGCGCATGATTGTGAGCGCATGCTTCTGGCTTGCTGCTGGCATAGCACGTTCGGGGCGCATGGCCCGTGCTGCCTTGGACTTCTTTGTACTAGTCCGCTGGGGCACATAGTACTCAGAATCCAAATTCTTCTCACCACTACAGCGAGTGAGTCTGTCAAAGACAAAGACCTTCTGTGGTGCATCGGAGGTGATGCGCGGGGCATTAGCTGTGCTCCTGCTCCGTCGACGCATCTTCCTCGCCATAGAGGGAGATGGCTGGGGAATATGGTCAGCCGTACATTTCCCCGAGAGATGTGCTGCACCGGTGGGCGCATCTTGGTTGCTGAGGACGTCAGCAGGAAGGGAAGGCTGGATCAACGCATTCCCTTCGGTGGTGGTGCCAGAGGCGTCGACCTTGCGCACCCAGATTTGGCGAGTCTTCTTCGGCTTCGACAACCGCTTCGAAGGACTCGTACTGCCTTCAGAAATGAACTCCTCATACGCCTGTTGATTGAGGCATACGACCAGAGTCTTGTGGGAGGAGCCCACCTTCACGTCGTTAGATTGCGACACAGCTTTCTCGGTGGAGGAGAAAGAGGTCCCCAGCAGAGTCGCCAGCTTGTTTGCCATTAAAATCTTTTGATGTAATTTCAATACAAACAGAACAGTGTTACAATATAGGACTTAGACGTAGTCCTAGGAGTACAGTTTTGTTTAATCTAGGTCCCTAGTACCGATGGAGCGAGTGGTAATACGTTGACTCCGTTGACGATCTGACGACGTTTTTCGGTTCTCGGAAGATCTGGGTTGCTCTAGGTACAGGAGCTTGCGGAGAGGAAGAAGACGTTGAGTGTCTGTATCTGCCTCGGTTGTTGTGCGATGTCTCTGTCTGTCTATGTATGTTCGTGTGTGGAAGAAGGAAATGATCCCTCTATTTATAGTCTGCAGGCTGGCTGCTCATATGCGCATATGTAGGATGCACCTGGACGCGGGGACGCCACGTGGTGATTGCTGATGGAGGCGCATGGACGATGCGCCCTGATTGAGGAGTTGAATTCTTCATGCTCTGTTGGGCTGGCATGTAGCAGGGGAAAGAATCTTTCTATTGCAGAGATCTCGAGTGAATCGAGTCAAAGGACACGTGTCATAGGCCCATGGCTCGGAGATCTCGGATTTGGTAGAGAATGATCTGGTAGGATGCGTCTGGGATTGGGCGCATGAAGAGACTTTGGCTCGTAACCTTTAGGAGTCACGACCATTCGGGACGCATGGCTTTTGAGGCGCATACGAAGCTTCAGTAGTGACTTTACTTCTATCTTTAGGGATCAGAGAAAAGTCTGAGGCGCATGGCTTTTGAGGTACATACAGAGATTTGGGCGCATGGCTGCGGAGGCGCATGCGAGATGGTTGGGCGGCTACGTGGTTGTAACCGTCGAAGGGAAGTAATGATGATGCTGACGTCGGCGACGCTTCGTTTTCTGAAAAAGCTGTAAACTGCAGTCTTCGGGGGACGTGCTACCAACTCTGTCAGACTTCAGCATTTAATGTTCTTTGACAGGTGATGGGTTGTTGAGTGGGCACATCGATCGGCGTTCCACTAGGCGCGTGGGGCCGCATGGGGGCGCATGCTTGTGAAGCGCTTGGTGCTGAGGGGCGCATCTATGTGATGTACGGTCTGGCTGGCGTATCCGCTCTGCTTGATACGTCTTTATTGGTGCAACTGTTACGTTCTTCGAGTGCTTTAAATAGCCGTTTTTGACTTGGCTGAATTCGGAGCGTCAGGTTCATCCATTTAATACAAATTTATTGCACGAGATTCGGAGAGCCAGCCACTTGGCGCATGGGTTTAATTTGCCCGGCCTATAAATAGTGGCATGGAGAGAGTTTGCTTCTCGTTCTCTCACGTCCTTCTAAAGTAAATTTCTTTGCTCGAGCACATTCTGTTGACGAGATGCTCCCGAGGGTGAAGATGCGACGTAATGTCTTCATTGATGCACTTGAAGGTGACTGTTACATCCAAAAGTCGGAGTCGAGGGCTTCCGAGGCAGGCGGAAGGTGCCTGTTGCATCCAAAGATCGAGATGCCCGAGTCTCGTCTTCGTTATGCTGGAAGAACCGCAGATCTGAATTACGGTGCGGCTTTGGAGGCTCTTTCTTCTGTCAGAGTGGGTGTTGCCCATTCTGGTTGTGTTGAAAGCTGCTCCTTTAGCCGCGGTTTCGGTTGCGGTCTTCCTTGGTCTTTGGAGGCTCTTTCGAAGCCTCCCCTGGCCACAGGTTGATTTACGGTGCTCTTCTCTTCCTCGGTTTGGGGAGCTCTTCCTCCAGCTAGAGGGTTGATTGCCACCCACGTTCTGTTCAATAAATGCTTCATTAGTCGAAGCATTGGATGGCGTATATGCTGACACTTCATGATGCGCCTGGCTGGAAGGGTGGCACATAACTGAGCTGCTGAAGGGATGCACATAATTGAGGATGAAGGGATGCACACAACTGAGGATGCACAAAACTGAGCTGCTGAAAGGATGCGCCCGGCTGAGAGCACATGGTGGGATGCGCCTGACTGAGAGCGCGTGGTGAGATACGCCTATTCAAGAGCGCATGATAACTGCTGCGCCTAGTCGTAGACTTAGGGTCTTTTTTTTTGTAGAAGTTTCTCCTTTGTACAGCCGTTTCTAGACATGTAATAGACTTTTATATGCAAATAAAAATCCTCTTTCAATGTCTATACTTTTGTTTTGTTGTGTCGAGTATTTTGTCTGAGCTCCCTGGCGCATGTAGTATTTTGGCGCATAGGATTTCTGGTCGTGAAATTCCATGCTCTACAGGAATCAATCCTGCACGTGCCTTTGGACCAGATTGCCTTATGGTCAACGTCGGATGAGAGGTGAAGAAGAATGTGTTTGGGATCAAGGGGAGCTACTCGGTATTCTGCTGTAAGTCTCCAGCTGGCTATCGTCTTCTGCACCCGAGGGAGCTTGGGGCATCCGGATGAAAATTTGAGAATGAAAGTGTGGGGGAATGAGTTCAATAGTGAGGACATCTCCATATCGGAGAATGGAACCGAGGGTACAGGTGATTCTTGAGAGTACTAAATGTCCGAAAGATTGATGTCTGGTACGAGAGGTGCCTTAGCAGACGCCAGATCCGGGCGCAGCTTGTCTGCATAGGTCGGCGGAGAGGGGACGGCCGATGAAGGGATCATGGAATGGCCACTAGAAGGAGGGGAGGGGATCCGTTCGGGATGGATGGCGGTGACTGAGGGGGCTGCCAGGGGATGCACTCTGGTTGGGGGGCGGCCGGTGGGGGCCTCCCAGAAAATGGGCTCGCCCCGCTCGCCGAGGAAGGCACCACCAACGGGCTAACGGCACCTGGAGGAGAAGAAGGGTGAGCGTCCGAGACCACCGCAATGGGGTCTCCTGGCTCGGACGAGTTAGGATCAAAAAGGTTGGGATCCGGGATTTGGACCTCCGGATCCAGGGAGACGGGAGAAGGGATAAAAGGGGGCACGAGGGGGAGACCGGGGGCCTCTGATGGGGGGTCAGGGGCTGGGGGGCCAGCGAAGGGGTGGGTTGGAAGAGGGGGGAGGAGAGGACCTGGGTGGGTAGAATGGTGGCGGTGTTGGAAGGGACGAAAGGCGCAATGGATGGGGCGAGAGGAGGATAGGCGGGGGGGTGGCTTACAGAGGAGTGGACGAGGGAGGGATGGCGAAGATGGGGTACTGAGCGTGGAGATCGGGCAGGGGAGAGGGCCCGCCAGAGTGAGGGAGATGTAAGAAATGGGAGTACGCGAGGAGGGATCCGGGAGCGTAATAACCAGCGGAAGAGCCCGGTGTAGACCCGCCAGAAAGAAAGGAGTTTAAGGAGTGGGAATACGCGGATTGAACTCCAGGTACGAAAGAAGCGGAGCGGGGGTCAATCATATAATAATCAAAGACAGGGGGGCCCACCAGGAGCAGCGCTACAGAGCCAGGCACGAAAAAGCTGAGGGCCGAACGGTCATGCGCAGAACTGTCAACTAAAGGAAGGGACCCTCCAGATGGCTGCACAAAGCCACCATGCATGCTGCGCTCTACGCCAGGCGCGTATATGCCAAGGTCGTAGTAGGCCCCGCCTGGATAACCAGCTGGCGAAGGGGAAAAAATATGCGCAGCAGGCGCGTAGATGCTTCGCTCTACGCTAGACGCATAGAAACCAAGGGGGGAGTGGGACCCACCAGGAGAACCTGCTAGCGGGGGGAGTTATTACATGCAACAGCGTATAATTGGGGTGGCCTGCCACGTTGAGTAGGAAGACAGAGTCTCCCACGTGGTGCCTGAAAGGAAGGCCCCCCATGCCTGCACCGCAGGTGGGAATCCCCTCCGAGGAGAGGGCTGCTCCGTTCGAATTTCGAAACGAAGTGGGAAAGGATAGGGGGTGGAGGGGGCTGATGAAGAGGGAGGGAGCTGCGGGAGCTGTGGGAGCTCACGTCCCATGAAGGAGCGGTCGAATAGCCGGCTGACACGGCTACCTAAGGGCGCTGCGAGGGCACGCGCTAGCTCGAGGAGAATGACCCGCCTGGCCAGGAGGTCGTGGCTCCGGGCAGAGGAGGGGGATAACCGATAGTGGAGAAGGAAGGAGGAGGAGGCGGATGGGAGAGGGCGGTCGAGGCGGTTGAATGAGGAAGACCAAGCATGGCCAGACATTTATCCGGCCAGGGCTGAACGGGAGGACCGACCGGCAAGGCCTCCGGCCACTAGGGAGAGGGGGATGTGGATCTGCCATAGGGACGGGGAGAAGGGGGTAGCTGGAGAATCGGGAGGGCTGGGGGTGGCGGTCGGGTGCCGGCGAGGAACGCAATGGGATCACGAGGGGGCTGATCGCCCCCAAATCGTTTCCAAGTGCTCCAGAGAACCTGCATTTTTCTTCATATATTATAATATATTATATATATACTATATATATATATATATATATAATATATATATATATATATATATATATAAAATCTAAAAAAATCTTAATAATACTTTTCAAGTATAGAGTTTATATATAAAATATGTACATACATGTTCATTTCATAAGAACACAAAATAGCCTATAATAAAGCTATTCTTAATAATAATAAATAATAATAATAATAATGATAACAAAATAAGACTAACCCTATAATAGGTGTATGATAGTTTTGGGTGAACACATTACTCCCACTCTATTTGCTCCCCATAAATCTAACAGTATTCTAAAAATGTCATATATAAACATCAATAACACATAATTTACACATATAACAAATATTTAGAAAATATTTGTTAATCCCTTAAATTAAAATGCGAATATATGCATATACCAAAAATATATCTATTTGGGTGTCTTTAGACTCATTATATATCTACATGGGCTTAGGCTGGATTCAGGTCCAGTTTGACTAGTTTAACACAACCAGGTCTCCTAAAAAGTCAGTAATCTAATTAATAAATAATTAAATTATCTATAGGGGTTAAGTTGCAACTGTGAATGGTTTTCCTAGTTAGAACACACATATGGCTCGACCATCCCTACCATAGCTAAAACACTAGTCAAATCACACGATTACGCTATCCGTGCCAAAAAATTTAGTCATCTTGTACTCCAAATCTTAACCATGACTAAATTCTTCTATAATAATAATTAATTAATTAAATATTTATAAAATTCCAAAAAACACCATTTAATTCAAATAAGTAAAAAATATTTCAAAATTTTGAGTAGAGGGGTTACAGCTGTGTTTTTGAAGATCGATTTGCATTCTGGGTACCATCAGATAAGAGTCAAAGAGTAGGATATACCCAAGATGGTGTTTGGATCAAGGTATGGCCATTAGCAGTTCCTCATTATGCCTTTTAGAGCGACCAATGTGCCTGCGATCTTCATGGATCTCATGAATCACATCTTCATGTCCTACTTAGCCCAGTTTGTGATAGTTATAGATGATATCTTATACTATAGTCGGACTGAGGTAGAGCATGAGCAGCATCTTCGTGTGGTTCTTCAGATTCTTCGGGA
This sequence comes from Iris pallida, assembly GCA_029216955.1. NCBI lineage: Eukaryota > Viridiplantae > Streptophyta > Magnoliopsida > Asparagales > Iridaceae > Iris > Iris pallida. Next base: position 3,515,617 of record JANAVB010026000.1, read on the forward strand.
CCATCAGCTTTACGTAAAGTTCAACAAGTGCAATTTTTGGCTCGATCGAGTCTCTTTCTTGGGTCATATTATTACCGGAGGTGGTGCTGAGGTGGACCCCAAGAAGGTTGAGGATATCGAGTGTTGGCCAGTACCTCGTACAGTTCAGTTGTACGCAGCTTTATGGGATTAGCAGGTTATTACAGACGGTTTTTGGCAAACTTTTCTAGGATCTTTGCACCCTTGATACGGTTGACGTGTTTGCTTTGAGTGGTCAGATGCTTGTCAGGTTTCTTTTGAGAAACTCAAGCGGAGTTTGATTTCAGCTCCTATTCTGACATTACCCATCGGACCAGGTGGGTTCACGATGTATTGTGATGCGTCAGGCCGGGGACTTGGTTGTATCCTTTTGCAGCAAGATCGAGTAATAGAATATGCGTCTCGACAGCTTCGGGACCATGAAAAGATCTATCCGAGACACGATCTTTAGTTGGCCGCGGTTGTATTTGCCCTCAAGCTTTAGAGGCATTATCTGTATGGTGATCGAGTGGATTTTCTCTGATCATAAGAGCTTGAGGTATGTTTTCACCCAGAGGGATCTGAACATGCGACAGAAGAGGTGGATTGAGTTATTGAAGGACTATGATGTTGATCTTCAGTATCATCCGGGGAAGACAAATGTCATTACAAATGCTTTAAGTAGGAGACCCGGAGGCTATTTCTTAACGGAGCAGCGTCACCTTCAGGAGGATCTTCAGAAGATAGGCATTGAGGTAGTGCTACTTGGTGAGGCAGCTATGATAGCAGGCTTGCAGGTTCAGTCTACCATTGTGGAGAGGATCAAAGCAGCACAGTCAGGGAATGTCAGGCTTCAGTAGCTTAGAGCAGAGTGTGTGGCAGGATGCATAATAGAGTTGTGCATCCATAAGGATGGGACACTCCAATTTGGAAGTCATATTTGTGTATCGAATGGAGATACCCGACACGAAATTATGTTAGAGGCTCACAGTTCTCAGTATTTCGTTCATCTAGGAGGGACAAAGATGTACCGTGATATTCGTCATCATTTTTGGTAGAATGGTAGTAAGAGGGAGATAGCTCAATTTGTCTTTCGGTGCTTAGTTCGCCAGCAGGTCAAGACTGAGTATCAGAGACCGGTCAGACTTCATCAGCCTTTACCGATTCTAAAGTGGAAGTGGGATCATATTACTATTACTATGGACTTCATGACTGGTCTTTCTAAAACCCCGACTGGTAGAGATGCCATTTAGGTTATAGTGGATCGACTCACGAAGGTTGCCCACTTCCTACCTTTCAGAGTTGGCCAACCTATGGAGCAGTTGACCGAGCTGTACATGAGGCAGGTTGTTAGATTGCATGGGGTGCCAGTTAGCATTGTCTCAGATCGGGATTCCAGATTCATTTCTCCTTTCTGGCATAGTCTTCATCAATGTTTGGGTACCCGTTTGAGTTTCAGTTCAGCATGCCATCCTCAAACAGATGGTCAGTCGGAGCGTACGATTCAGACTTTGGAAGATATGCTTCAATTATGCACTCTTGACTTCAGTAGTTCTTGGAAGGATCATTTGCATTTGGTGGAGTTCTCTTACAACAACAGCTTCCATGCGAGTATTCAGATGGCACCATTTGAGGCCTTATATAGTAGGAGATGTAGGTCACCACTAGCTTGGGATGACATAGGGGAGAGGCAAATGCTTGGTCCAAATTTGATTGCTCAGTCAGTTGGAGTAGTCAGGCAGATTAGAGCATCTCAGAGTTGCTCAGGATCGATAGCATGATTGGGCAGACCAGCATCGACGTTATCTTGAGTTCTCTATTGGTGACCACGTATTTCTTCGAATTTTGCCTACCCGTAGTGTCATCAGGTTTGGCGTACGGAAAAAGCTTAGTCCTAGATTTATTGGGTCGTTTGATTAGTATTGAGCGAGTAGGAGATGTATCATATCTTAGTTACGTCAGTATGTTTTGAATTTGAGCCATATCCTAGATCATTCCGAGCTGGTCGTTGGTACCGACCTATCGTACGAGAAGAGGCCCGTATCCATTTTGGACCGGAGGGAGAAGGTTTTCAAGAAGCAGACTATCCGATTAGTTCGTGTTTCCTGGGATCATTACTCACCGGGCGAGTCGACTTGGGAGCACGAGGATGATATCCGAGCTCATTACCCGTATCTGTTTGACTCGTGAGGTATACTTATTTGTATATCTATGCTCTACGTTTTATTTGGATATGATTGTAGGAATACATGATATTGTTTATGTATGTTTAATTACTTTTACATTTCTTGTACATTACTCTATTTGGATTTCATGATATATGAGTTTCCTTTCTTGATCTTGATATCATGTTTTCCTGAATTTTTAGCTTGTTTTACTTGTTTGCCTTTAGGAAATTTCGAGGACAGAATTTTTCTAAGGAGGGAAGAGTTGTGAGAATCGTCTCACAGTATTTGTATTTGTATACAAATATGTATTTTATACTTATTCTACATTTTCTTGGACTCCGGAGAACCGGAAGAAAACTTATTTTTTGAGACTTTTCTGTGAAACCGGCATACCGGTCTGTACCGACGGTGTACCATCCAGACAGATTTTCTACTTTATAGATATTTTTGATTTGAGATATTTTTATTTATATTTTGATGAATAGTATTTAGATATTTTTATGAATAATATGTAGATATTTTGATGAATAATGATGATACATTCTATTATCCATTTGTTTCTTGATTTTTTTCTGAACGGTCTGTAGAAGCATGGAAAATATCAGAGTAATGGTCCATACGGCTCTGGGAAGAAGCCCATGCGGCTCGTACAGGAGCTGCCTTACGCGATTCAAAGAAGACTCTCAGTCTCATGCGGCTCGGGAGTGTATGCGGTTCAGCAGAAATATGCGGCCCGATCGATGCCACATCCCCCCTTGGGATCCTCCCCTACAGCTGGCTATTTGAGTGGTGGCCTCATTTAATGCCCTGACACGACTCGACGACTGTGACGGCTCTGACATAAAGTGTCATAATGGTTCTGCCATAATGACAGACTCTTCGGAAAAAGAAGAAAATCTCTGACCCGATCCGACAGAAGTCCTAGATTGTCACATGGCACGTCTCATGCGGCTTAAATGAGAATAGCTTCATGCGGCTCACTAAGAAGTCACCCTATATGGCCAGCAGAAATCAGCCATATGCGGCCCACCGAGAGCCCAGTCCCTGCGGCTCAATACGATGCTAGCTTATACGGCTCGTAGAGATTATGCATATACGGCTCATTGAGAGTTCATCCCCTGCGGCTCAATAAGGCGTTGTCCTATGCGGCTCATGAAGATTACCTTCCTGCGGTTCAAGTCTTGCCTATCCTATGCGGCTCTGGCAGGCCCCACAATTAAAATACGTGGCATCGGATCAATCAAGGATTTAACCGAATCTCAACAAATATATTTGACGTCATCATCATAATTACCGAGATCAAGGCATATCATTTATCATAAAGTCAATAGGACACGTGGAGAGCAATCGGACATTGGTATAATCCATCATGAAGATTTAAAGCAGTTAACATTAATTGCTCACAAGATTCGGTGCTATCCGCATTAATGGCCTAGATTCATTGTAATCAGGATCAAGGGTTCAGATAGATTGAAGGAGCGCCGACATTCCAAACAAATGATCATTAGTAAACCCTAATGATCATACCCCACTCTTATAAATAGCCAGCATCATTTCTCTGCAAAGACCCCCGGCAACAAAAGAATAAAAAATACAGAGTCAAAGAGAGAATACACAGAGAGAGAGAGAAGCCAGGAAAGCAACAGAGGAGCAAAAAGAGCACTTCTTCGTCAACGCCAACCAACTTTTCACAAGGAGCCAATGCTGCATACCGATCGTCCAAGGAGTAAGACAGGGCTGCCGTCGCCTTCCCGAGCCTCTATCGTCACCCCCCAGAATCTAAAATAAACAATTGTACTTAGATTGTTGTACCTAGGTTTTCGTCCCTAGGCTTTCTTTGTACAAGCGAGTTTGTATTGTGAGTCTAAGTTCAGTCCTCCGATAATTGTTCTGTACTTTTACAATCAATGGCAAACACGATGGTGACTCTGCTGGGGACCAACTTCTCCACGGCTGAGGAGTTGGTGACACAATCGGATGCAGCCAAGCTTGGCTCTACGCAACAAAAGATGGTCGTCTGCTTCGACCAACAAGCGTTTGAAGAGATGCTCTCCGAAGGAAGCGCTGGCCCGGTCCAGAAGCGCAACCGCACGACAAAGGCTCGCAGAGAGTGGAGGCCAAAATCCTTTGCTCCTTCCCAAGCCCCGACGGGATACCCTCTGTTGCTCAAAACAGTGAGAAGGACTCTTCTGCGACCCCACTTCAGACCGTAGACAACTCTGCTGTCCCCAAGTCCGGCAGAAGAAAATACTATGATGCTGGACTTGCAGGGGCAAAGAGGAACTCTACGCGGACTGAGCTGCATAGGGGTGCTAGCCGAGTAAAAAAGGCTCATGCGGCCACATCTGCTAGCCGCATGGACAAAGCTCATGCGGCCATAGCCGCTAGTCGTATAAAGAAGAATCATGCGAACACATCTGTCAGCCGTATAGTTTATGCAGCTACAGTCGCCAATCACATGGATAAAACACATGAGGCTACAGGAGTCAATCGCTTGCAGAAAACCCATGCGACCACAATTGCCAACCGCATGCGCCAGCTGCACGGTCGTGACTCCTAGCCGCTCAAAGACAACTCATCCAACAGCAGAAGACGACCGCATACAGACAGCCTGTACGGTACCCAACTCTAGCAGCATAGCGTCCGTCCCACGTTTTCTCGATCGGTCTTCGACCGTCTCTCATACGGTCCGACCCTGATGATTCTCTGTATGATAAACCAGACTCTGTGGCATTCAACTTGGACTCCTCCTATTACGCACCCACAAGTGCTAGAAGGAGGAAGTCTAGGGCAGCGCAGGCTCATCGAGACCAGTCAGCTGTCCAACCTGACTATCGGAGCGTCCCGTGACTATCACACGGGCCTCGGATAGAAAGTTGTATACAACCACTCAGTCCAGTCCC
>JANAVB010026000.1:3520697-3610697 GCA_029216955.1 Iris pallida
AGGATTTAAAGTCCACGGGTAAACCAGTGTACACTGTTACAGTGTAAATTCAAAATTAGTCTAGGACACGACACAAAGCGACACAGGCCTCGTGCTCGTGCCCGAAGGTGCGCCTAGGGTTGGGCTTCGTGTCCATGGGCCTGATACGTGTCCACGTGTCGTGTAGAGGGGACACGACACACGTATCAGAAGCCCCAATTTACGTGTTTCAGACTGTGTCGTCGTGTTTTCGCGTGTCTCGTGCTCGCGACACGGGACACGTGACACCACGTGGTTGTGTCCAATGTGTTCGCCTACATACAGGCTTCGTGTCCATGTCAGTACCAAGTGTCCACGTGTCGTGTACAGTGGACACGACACGTTCAAAGTACAGTGTCTGTGCGTGTGTACACAGTGTTTAGAACGACCCTTGCGGGGTCGATTCCGTGTCCGACACGACACGAGGTCATCCCAAACTTTGGGGATGACCTGTCAGTCATTGCCCCGTGCTCCGTGCCAATTTTGGCGTGTCCACGTGGCTTCTACAGTGCGTGGGGACACTGTGGCAGCAGGACACAATTCCTGTGTACTGCCCTGTGTCCCGAGAGCTTGTGTGTCCAAATTTGGACACGACACAAGTCGAATTGTGTCCAGTGACATAGGATTAGGGTTAGGGTTAGTTAGGCTAGGTTTTTGTTCAAAGAGTTTGGAAAAACAGTGATCAAAATACACAATGACAGTGCTCAAACAGTGAGTAAAATTAGGGTTCTAGACTAGTAGGATACGTGTCCAACACGACACCAAAACACATCAAAATCTTACCAAACTTTACCCACAATATTGTTACCCCTATATGAATGCATCTATGAAAGAAAAATAGGAATTTGACTAGGTTTGTGGAAATTTACCTATTGGTGAATTTCAAGGAAATTCAATGAAAAGGGGGGTGTTGTGATTTTGAACTCGACGATGCCCAAGCTCCCAAATTCTAGATTTCTTGCTTCCCTTAGCTCCCTAGATGTTGTAGGGTTCCAATGCAAAAGACTAGAGTCAATTTGGATCAAGAATGATCAAGATATGGGTGTTTGAAGAAAATGTGATTTTCTAGGAATTAATTTCATGTAAATTAATTCATGGATGAACACAAGGGGTTATATAGAGTGTGCACCAGCTAGGGGGTACCCCTTGGCCGGCCAAGCATGGGGGGGGGGGTGTTGGTTCAACCCTTAGTGGCTAAGAAAAGGACTTTGTGCCAAAAATAGATCTTTTGCACAATTTAAGCAAAAGATCTAATAAAGGTAGTTTAGATATTTCTAAACTTGACCTAAAGTTAATATCTAACCCTTAGTCATTCTAGGTTAGGGATTAACCTATAGATTAGGGTAATCTAAGTTAGGGATTATCAAGTCACTAAACAAAAGTCCATGAATAGTGAAATCTCACTAATCCTCCTTAATTTCTAAAAAATTACCAAAATACCCCTTAGGCCAAAAATCACTAAAATGATATTCTAAGCCTATGGTCAAGTTCACATGGTCATGGCAATGTCTAGGTTAAGGAAACTAGGGTTTACAATAAGTTACACTAACCAAAAACACAAAGTCATAAGTCATGACTTAGCATGACTTAGAAAATGGTTTAATCTAACTAAAATCACCAGAAAATCATACCATGACTAAATACCACTAATAAATAATAAAAATAATAAATTTTCAAAAATCCCCAATTTCAGAAACAGGGTGTTACAAGTCTACCCACCTTAAAATAATTTCGTCCTCGAAATTTAGATGGTCGTACTCCTCCTAGGTCAAACCTTCAACAATCAGGGACGAAGCCACTACCTAGGCAACATACAAGGTCAACAAGCAAAATATGGATAGTAGACCTATACTGGGTCATGTCCAAAAATTGGCTAACAGTTTTAGGTCATAAGGTGTTTTAATTCAAATCGAAGCCAAAAAAAATAACTCCATGGGGTAAATCAGGATGGAGCCTCGGGTCAAGAAAATCGTACTAAGCAAATGAAGCACACGATGGTATGCCTGAGTGGGACACTAAGGTCATGGCTGTAGTATGTCATGTCTAGGTCAGGTATGTGAAGTCAGTTTTGAGAAAACAACTAGTCTGGTGCTCCAAATTTAAAAGTCACGGTAATGTGCCTACGATGATCACAATTTAGAGTGGGAAAGGTCTATGGCCTAAATTGAACCAAAAATCGTGATGAAATAGTGGTACCAGGGGAACAGGTTAAATGGAACAGTCTGCGGTCTCATCTAGGTGCACTAGTCATTCTAGATCAATACTGTCCTATGGTATCAAAACGTACAAGCAATCTAAGGTATCCTAATTGGGAAGGTAAGGAAACAATAATCATCAAGGCTATAGGGTCGTCTACCATCCTATATGAAAATGGGTCATTAACAAATGAGAAATTATTAAAGTTACCATTCCATAAAAGAAAATTGAAAATTTAGGTACAAACAATCACAAATAGATTTTAGTCTTGACACGATCTAAGTTGATCAATTTTAGGATAAATCGAGATTGGGCAAGATGGGAATTTAATGAAATCAAGTATGAGCACGAGCATCCAATGATGAAGATCCAGGTCATGATTAAAGTTAATTTAACTGGATACGAATACGAGGTTCATAGGTGATAAAATAATTCCAAGGAGAATTGTCAAGGCTGTTGTGGATAAGATTCTAGGGTAAGTTTAACTGTGTCTCCATCCACGTAGATTAATATATGAAAAAGCGAACCAAAACGCAATAGGTTGATCAGACCATCATGCGCCGGTTCTGATTAGATAATATATTAGTGGGTGTACACCCAATAAAATATACCATGATCAAGCTCGAAAAGGATAAGCTTGTAAAACTTAAGGATAAATTTATAGCATAAGATATAAGTAAGGGTGGAATGATGAAGGAAGAGACATAGTCCAAGATTCTTAACCAATCGGGTCAAGCATTCAAGGTAAGGTACAAGGTTAAGTATTTGAGGGTTCAAGTAGAACACCATCACATGCCAGGTCGGAAGAGTTGTGCCAAGATGGATCTCTAATTGAAATAAGAATCAATTTAGTATCATGGTAGAGGTTATAGTTTAGCCATTTGACCAGAAAATCATGTCAAGGAAATAGAGTACAAGGAGACGGGTTTTAGTGGGACATGGAATACCTACATGAAGGTAGGCTAGTCTAGGTCTTACACGTAAAGTTTGTTGGGAGGTAACAGCTAGTATTATACTCTGAATATCTAAGTCACGGTAAAGGACGTCCAATGATCTAGAATAGAAAGTGGGAGTTCGAGACGTGACAAATTGATGCAAAAATTGAAGAAGATCAATTTAACTCATGAAATAAAATTAATCAGGAATCTAGTAAATAATTTAGGAACACAGTCCTAGGGATAGATAGGCTACTAGATGAATATAGTTAGGGTTCGATCAATCAAGGGTCAAGGTTAGAAGGTCTCAATAAAGTCTTGATTTGAGGAAATGTCGAGTAAGTCAGGTTTGGGATACAGTCACATAGATTGGTAGAAAGAGTTTAAGCAAGATGCAAATAGAGAGGACAATTCATTTTAATGAAAGGCAATTAGCAAGAGGATTAGATGGCAAGAAATAAATAAGAGTTTTCTCATAATTGTGATTGAGTACCCAAAAAATAAAATAAAAGATATTAATCTAACACTAAGAAATTAAAATCAACAACTACAAAAATTTCAAAATCATCAACTAATACCAGGATTCAAAGTTCTACAGTGAATCCTTCAAAATCAAATTCAATCAAGGGAAAAGGAGTTTAAATCGTAATTTCAATGAGATTCTCAAGGGTCATCCCAGGAATCTCTCAAAGTATCCTAGCAGTGATTGAGTATCCATTCTCTCTAAGCCTATTCCTCTAATCCTATCGCAGGCTGTAGTGATACTCTAGTTCGAATATCACTACATAAACTCGACCTGCATGGGCCACCACTAAAAACGTGTCACGACCCGCACCCACTGTTAGGATACGAGAACGTAACAACGCCCAGCCTACGCCGCAGTGTCGGCGGTAGAACGCTGTCCTAGGTAAATCATCTAACAGTATAAAGTACCTGTACAGTTTATACTCTCCGAATGGAGGTGACAAACAGAAAATAAACTCAATCACATCTAGGTAGAGAATGAAGAACAGATAGATAGTAACTCAAAAGAAACCATAGCATAGATGAAATAAGACTAAGTGTCTAAGATACATAACATCCAGAATGTCAACTCATAATACAAATAGTCTAAGAGTCTACAACTCAACATCTCAAAATACAACTCAGATGTGAGACAAAATGATATAGAAAAGACTGCCTAGACTAAACTGGTCTAGACTACTGGAACAACATCCTCAGCTGCAGGTGGATCCTGCTGAGGGTCCACAACATAGGTGTCATCTAGTCCTGCTCCGTAATGGGTAGATACCAGGGCCTCCTCCTCATCCTCTGTAATATTTTCAACAGGTCCAATCAGGACGGGAACGAGCACAATACATCTCATGCAGTGCATAGCAGGTTAGGAAATACGATACAGGCAATAGAGTAAGATACATGAACTGCTGAAAGGAAATATACGCTGTAAAAGAGATAGCTGTAATGAAATATCTACTATAAATAGAGAACTAACAGTGGCTAGTGAGTCAGAGTACGAGATAGCACATGTGAACGGACGGATTTGTACATGATCGAGTTTGCACATGAATACACTACTTTGGAATTGTTCACACGACTACTAGCACTCCCCCGTATCCCCAATCAATACACAAGGATCTGTACAGGTTACGTTATTGTACATGATATCACATGGGGCCCATGAAAGGGTGCACATGATAGTATACATGAGGGCTCAGTAAACATGAGAGTACATGATCACATGAGTGCACATGAATAATAGAAGCATGAGAGTACATGATGATAGTGAAACACACATAACATGAAGTACCCGATGCTCCCGAGGGGGATAACATCTCATGTAAAGATCCATATAGTACCAATCCGTGTTACCAACGTGACAGCAACAAGTAAAGTAATCTAGAGCAAGAAGTAAAGCCTGAACAAGTATGAAACGGTCAGAGAATGTACTCGCCTGATAACTGAATGTCTGAAGAGGATATACTGTCTGAGGAGAGGTGTCTGGCTCCTAATCAGAGCAATACAAGTCACAATGTATTCTAAAAAGTAAATATGAAGTCTACTATGCAAACTACATGATTCTAGGTCAATCTGGTCAAAAGTCAACTCTTGGTCAACTCTGGAGTCAAACTAGTCAAAGTTAAGTCAATATTAGTCAAACTAGTTAGGGTTTTAGTCAAACTAGTCAAACTAGTTATTTTAGGTCATTACTAGTCATTTCTAGGTGAACTAGGTCAACTTTGACCTACAGTTGACTTTGGTCAACCCTTAGTCAACAAGGGTCAACACAAAGGGTTTTGGGTCACTCAGGGCTAGCCCCAAGCCATAGGCTAGTAATCCTAGGCCATAGGCCATAGGCTAGTATAGGGTTTCTATATAACCTATAGTAGGAAACATATAAATATATATATATATGATATATAGATATATGAATCTATCTAATACCCAATACCCAATATAGGAATATCATATATAATACAACCACACACATATATATACATATATGTATCTAATACTAATACATATATATATATCAATATATATATACATATATATATATATATATATAAAACCTATATATACTATATATATATATATGACATAGAGAGAGAGACTGAGTGAGAGAGAGAGAGTGAGACAGTGAGAGAGAGGGAGACTGAATGAATCAGGGGGGGGGGTTCCAGGAATTCCTGAACCCAAACCCATCCAAAACACACACACACATAATACATATATACACACACATGTATATATATATAACTTAACACACACACACCCAAATCACCCCAAAATCGACCCACACTCTCACATACACATATACTACATATATACACATTAAAATACATTAATATAATACATAAATCATTAGCAAAATCGAATCAAAATTCGATTTTGCAAAAACTGTAATTTTCAGAAAATAAGAAATTGCACTGTGAAAACCTAACTTGGGTTAGCTCAAACATCAATCAAAACGACCTAAGATGACCCAAACTTGGTTGGTAACTAAAGCCCCTAGGTTAGGCTAGGTCCCTAGCAGCCTGACACTGTGTCACGACACGACACGACGTGTCCACAAGGATTTAAAGTCACACGGGTAAACCAGTGTACACTGTTACAGTGTAAATTCAAAATTAGTCTAGGACACGACACAAAGCGACACAGGCCTCGTGCTCGTGCCCGAAGGTGCGCCTAGGGTTGGGCTTCGTGTCCATGGGCCTGATACGTGTCCACGTGTCGTGTAGAGGGGACACGACACACGTATCAGAAGCCCCAATTTACGTGTTTCAGACTGTGTCGTCGTGTTTTTGCGTGTCTCGTGCTCGCGACACGGGACACGTGACACCACGTGGTTGTGTCCAATGTGTTCGCCTACATACAGGCTTCGTGTCCATGTCAGTACCAAGTGTCCACGTGTCGTGTACAGTGGACACGACACGTTCAAAGTACAGTGTCTGTGCGTGTGTACACAGTGTTTAGAACGACCCTTGCGGGGTCGATTCCGTGTCCGACACGACACGAGGTCATCCCAAACTTTGGGGATGACCTGTCAGTCATTGCCCCGTGCTCCGTGCCAATTTTGGCGTGTCCACGTGGCTTCTACAGTGCGTGGGGACACTGTGGCAGCAGGACACAATTCCTGTGTACTGCCCTGTGTCCCGAGAGCTTGTGTGTCCAAATTTGGACACGACACAAGTCGAATTGTGTCCAGTGACATAGGATTAGGGTTAGGGTTAGTTAGGCTAGGTTTTTGTTCAAAGAGTTTGGAAAAACAGTGATCAAAATACACAATGACAGTGCTCAAACAGTGAGTAAAATTAGGGTTCTAGACTAGTAGGATACGTGTCCAACACGACACCAAAACACATCAAAATCTTACCAAACTTTACCCACAATATTGTTACCCCTATATGAATGCATCTATGAAAGAAAAATAGGAATTTGACTAGGTTTGTGGAAATTTACCTATTGGTGAATTTCAAGGAAATTCAATGAAAAGGGGGGTGTTGTGATTTTGAACTCGACGATGCCCAAGCTCCCAAATTCTAGATTTCTTGCTTCCCTTAGCTCCCTAGATGTTGTAGGGTTCCAATGCAAAAGACTAGAGTCAATTTGGATCAAGAATGATCAAGATATGGGTGTTTGAAGAAAATGTGATTTTCTAGGAATTAATTTCATGTAAATTAATTCATGGATGAACACAAGGGGTTATATAGAGTGTGCACCAGCTAGGGGGTACCCCTTGGCCGGCCAAGCATGGGGGGGGGGTGTTGGTTCAACCCTTAGTGGCTAAGAAAAGGACTTTGTGCCAAAAATAGATCTTTTGCACAATTTAAGCAAAAGATCTAATAAAGGTAGTTTAGATATTTCTAAACTTGACCTAAAGTTAATATCTAACCCTTAGTCATTCTAGGTTAGGGATTAACCTATAGATTAGGGTAATCTAAGTTAGGGATTATCAAGTCACTAAACAAAAGTCCATGAATAGTGAAATCTCACTAATCCTCCTTAATTTCTAAAAAATTACCAAAATACCCCTTAGGCCAAAAATCACTAAAATGATATTCTAAGCCTATGGTCAAGTTCACATGGTCATGGCAATGTCTAGGTTAAGGAAACTAGGGTTTACAATAAGTTACACTAACCAAAAACACAAAGTCATAAGTCATGACTTAGCATGACTTAGAAAATGGTTTAATCTAACTAAAATCACCAGAAAATTATACCATGACTAAATACCACTAATAAATAATAAAAATAATAAATTTTCAAAAATCCCCAATTTCAGAAACAGGGTGTTACACTCGGCAATCCGTTTGCTGCCGGATTGTAGGCGGTTGAGGCCACATTTTGAATGCGATTCTTGTCACAGAATCTGCTGAAAACATGGCTGATAAACTGAGGACCGTTATCGTGGATAATCCTCCGGGGTACCCCGAAATGGTAGATGACATGGTGCTTGATGAAGCTGATCACCCTAGAGCTCTTTACTTCCGCCAGTGGAACTGCTTCTGCCCATTTGGAGCAGTAGTCGATGATGGCTAGGATGAAGCGGTGTCCCTTTGATGAAGGAGGGGTGATCGGTCCTACAATGTCCATGCCCCAGGCTTCAAAGGGCCAAGAGGCGACTGTAGGATGTAGTGGTTCTGACAGTGTATGGATGAAGTCTGCGTAAAGCTGGCACGCAAGGCACTTTTTAGCATAGTCGACAGCGTCAGCGGCCATGGTTGGTCAGTAGTAGCCCATGCGTCGCAGTCGATCCTGCAACTTAGGGCCAGGTTGATGAGCTCTGCAAGTTCTATCGTGAGCTTCTCGATGGGCTTCGGCTGCTTCTTCGTTGGACAGACATCGCAGGAGAAGTCCATCGTAGGAGCGTCGGTACAGCATTTTAGTAGCTGTATCGTAGTAGAATCGAAGGGAGCGCCTCCTGACTGAGACGGCTTCTTTCGGGTCTTCTGGAAGAATTTCATAGACAACGAAGTCGATGAACGGGAACCTCCAGTCTCGGACATTAACACCAGTACTTGTTGACATGGCATGGGCCACTCGTGAGCACAGATGGTTTTTAGGACAGACCAAGTCTCGACCAGCTATCGTGACGTAGTGTTGAGTCCCGAGGGGTGCTGCTAATGAGGCTGCGAGGCCAGCCAGAGCGTCAGCCTCCAGATTTTGTAAGCGAGGTATATGTTCGATGAAAAACTTGGTGAAGGTTGAAATGATGTTCAATGCAACCTCATGGTAAGGAATCAGATCTTCATGGCGAACTTCGTATTGCCCTCTGATCTGGTTTACGACGAGTTTTGAGTTGTCGTAGGCTTCCAGATGATCCACCCTCAGCTATTGTGCTAGCTGGAGTCCCATGATGAGCGCGTTGTACTCGACAACATTGTTGGAGCATGGCTTCGAAAGGGAGTAGGCGCGTTGGATGACCAGCTGATCGGGGAAGACCAAGACTACCCCCACACCTGCGATGATTTAGCCTTTGGGGCCAGTTCTTGACGCACCATCGAAAAACATCCGCCAGACGGAGCTTTCTTCGGTGACGTTTGATTCTTGGACCTCATCCGGGATGTCTTCATAGAGTTTGGAGGACTCCGGGATGGGGTGTACAGCTAAAAAGTTGGCCAGAGCCTGACCCTTGACGGCTTTTTATGGAACGAATACTATGTTGTATGGTGTTAGTAGGATCGCCCATATAGCTAGCCGGGAATTCAATGACCCTGGCTTCGTCATGATAACTCTGAGTGGATTGACTCGGGAGATGACATGAATCGTCTGGCCCGAGACATAGTAGCGAGTCTTCTGGATGGTAAATACCAAGGCCAAACACTCTTTTTTAACGGGGTTGTACCGGTGTTCGACCCCGATCAGTGTTCTACTGAGGTAGTAGATAGCTTGTTCATAGCCTGTGTCGCTATTTTGAGCAAGCAGAGCGCCGAGGGAATGATCCATGGCACGGACGTAGAGGAGAAATAGTTTGCCGGCGACGGGTGCCACCAGGACTGGCGGGCTCGTTAAGTAAGCCTTGATGTCATCGAAAGCTTTTTGGCATTCCTCTGTCCAGACGTAAGAGACTCCCTTCTTCATGAGCTGAGTGAAGGGTTGACATTTTCCGGAAAGGTTTGCTATAAACCTCCGGATGTATGCCAGACGCCCCTGCAGGCCTCAAAGTTTACGAAGGTTCTTCGGAGGGTCCATGTCAAGGATGGCTTTGGTCTTCTCGGGATCGACATGAATGCCTTTCGCCGTAATAATGAAGCCCAAGAACTTTCCGCTAGAAACCCCTAGGAAGGATTTAGCAGGGTTCATCTTGAGTTGATACGCTCGCATGAGATCGAAGACTGTCTTCAGGTCTTGTAGGTGATCACCTTTGAGACGGCTCTTGACTGTGATGTCATCAATATAGCATTTGACTATCTTGCGAAGATGCTGACGAAAAATGGTGCTCATAGCTCGTTGGTATATGGCATCAGCGTTCTTCAAGCCGAAGGGCATTACTGTGTTGCAGAAAACACCCTTTGGAGTCCTGAATGACGTGTATTTTGCATCGTCGGGGAAAATCTTGATCTGGTTGTAGCCCGAATACCCGTCCATGAAAGACATGCGTTCGAAGCCACGTGTGTTGTCGATCATCACGTCGGTGATTGGAAGCGGAACTCGTCCTTCGGGCAAGCAGAGTTGAGATCCCTGAAGTCGATGCAAACTTATATCTTTTCATTCTTCTTGGTGACAGGGACAACGTTGGCTACCCAATCCGGGTGTTGTTCTTCACGGATGAAGCCACTGGTCAAGAGTTTGTCTACCTCCTGATCGATAGCGTTCATGATGTCAGAACGAAAGTGTCGCTGTTGTTGTTTGATAGGCTTGGCATCCGATAAGATGTTGAGCCTATGCATCGCGATCTGAGGATCAAGTCCCGGCATATCTTCGTAGCTCCAAGCGAAGACATCGATATATTCTTTAGCCAGCTAGATTAAAGATTCCCGGTCTTCTCCTTCTAGGCTTTTGCTGATGAAGATGGGTTTGGAAGAAGATCCCTCCCCAAGGTCGATCTGCTAGACCTCCTCTTCGGTAGGGG
This sequence comes from Iris pallida, assembly GCA_029216955.1. NCBI lineage: Eukaryota > Viridiplantae > Streptophyta > Magnoliopsida > Asparagales > Iridaceae > Iris > Iris pallida. The sequence continues at coordinate 3,531,420 of JANAVB010026000.1, forward strand.
GTTCGCGTAATTCAAAACGAGACTCCCACTGTTCTCCTAAGCGTTGGACCCAGGATTCTTCTTCGAAGAATTCTGGTGTTTGGTCTTCACCTTTATCTTCTTACGATTGTGCAGATGTCATGTTGGCTGATAGTACTCTCTTGAAGACTGAGCCGATACTGGCATCGGAATCCCAAGTTGATGCTTCGGACGATTGAGAATGTTCTACTTTTTCTGCCTTCGAACTCTCTGGAGTTGACAGTGGCGTGACATAGCCTACCCCCCGTCGAGTTCGATGATAGTAGTCCTGCGGCTTTCCTTCAGGTGTTGGAAGCCGGAGAGGAAGACGTCGACCCTTGTCGTAGTTCAGGCCTTTATTGCTTTTTAGGTCGTAATCCATCTTTTCGATGAGGTACTTTGCCCTGTCCGTGTACCGATAGACTTGTATTCTGCCGGTATCTGGTTCTGGCTCGAGTGGCGGGAGGTCTTGATGACGCTCAACTTTGTCGAAGATGATGGATTCTTCGTCTCGACTCCGCGACGGGACTACAAAATAGACCCCTTGGGACGGGACTACTGGATTTACATGAAGGACGGTCGTTATTTGTGTTTGCAACGACCGTAGAGCGTTATCTAATGTATATATGGCATTCCAATGTGGAAGACTAGAATAATTAAAAGACACTCTATTATTGATGAAACACGAGATTTTATTCCGCGGGATTACCTTATCCAGAGATGGTGCATCTACATCAGCAGAGATATATTCCCCTAGCTCTTCATCTGTTAGTACTGGGATTGGATCGGAAGAGTCCACCACGGCTTTAATCCTGGGGTCCGAGAGGGCTATGTGGGCCTTCTCCGACATCTTGGATGAGACAGATGATTGCGGCGGCCTGCCCTTAAGACGCATCTTCAGGGGTGCCTCAACAACGCCTTCAGTAATTGGTGCCTTCCCCTGTAGTTTTGCCACAAAGGGAGCCGATGTTTGAGGCGGCTTTCCCTTGTGCCGTATCTTCAAGGGAGCTTCAATCGGTGTTCTACCTGGAATAGTTGGTGCTTTTCCAGGTAGCTTGATGCTCATGGGAGGCAACGTCTGAGGCGGCTTTCCTTTGAGTCAAATTTTTAGAGGAGCGACAGGAATCGTCTCTGGCTCCATGTCGGGCTCTGCTGCCGTTTCTGCTTCATCGTCAGCATCATTGGCTTCCTCCTCGTCAGGTGATTTGTACAAGTTGGAATCAGTGAAGTAGGCTTCAACCCCCTTAAAAGGGTCGATGTCTACGAACTCCGTCCGGATGATGTCATTGGTGGACACATATTTCATACATTGGTGGAGTTTGAAAGGTACCACCATGTACTCATGCAGCCACGGACGACCCAGTAGGAGGTTATAGTTGACATCGGCGTCCACGACATAGCAAGTGACCTCAGTTCTGAGGTTACCAATATTGCACTTCAGCCGTATTTTGCCCAGCGGCTCGCTTTTGCTAGCGTTGAAGCCACTGATTGTTGTGTTGGAAGGCGCCAATCGGTACATTGAGATCCCCAGTGTCGAGAGCAGCATCTTCGAGATGATGCTGAGGGAAGACCCCGGATTGATCTGAATCCGCTTCACCTTGACAGAACCGATATAACATGTATAATACAGCGGCCAGTTGTGTCGGTTGTGCTTGAGCAGCATGTCTTGTTGGGTGAAGGTTATATTGGGGATAACCTCATCCGTACAATGACAGTGCGCACATGTAGTCGGAGTATCCTCAGGCTGCTTGACCTGACCGATGAAGGATTCAGCATCCTTCAGGGCTTCACAGAGAGCTTCGTGAGTGTCCTTGGAAAGACGAAGAAGCTCAAACAGAGATAGGCGGGCAGGAGTACTGGCAAGTTGTGCCAGTATGTCGAAGTTGTGGGGCTTGGCTAGCCCCGAAGCAATTTCCTTTCGCAGAGGCCTATCGAAACGAACCTCTACATGCTTCTGCTTATTGGCTGCTGGGGGCTTAGATGGGCCCTCTTCCTGAGCAGCAGGGACGGTGCAAGGAGGCACCACCTCGACAACAGCTTCATCGGGTTGGGCGTTCTGTTGTGAACGCGTCTGTACAGGAAGTGCCTCTTCCGCGGAGGAAGAGACCATGCAACAAGACTTGATCTTCCTGCCTTTAATTTTGGCGGCAGAGCGTACCTCCGGTTGAGTAACTTCGGAGACGAGATCAGGGTGAACCCATAAGATCTCTCCCCGAGATGTGGTGAGCGGGGTGAGTCCACTCACATTGTCACGAGTAGGTGGTAAGTTAACCACCTCCATTGTCGCCTTAGGGATGGGGACAACGCCATCTTGTATTGTAGTTGGCGTCAAGGTGCCGAACTGGAGTGACACCACATTGGCCGAAATCGTCTTTTCCTCGTAATCGACGGAGATAACATCCGCATTGATCATTCGCTGGATGTAGTTTTTGAGGACGTAGCAATCCTTGGTTGGGTGTCCGACAAACCGATGGTAGTGACAGTACCTTGGATTGTCCACTTTCCTAACCTCGTCGGGACGCTTTGGGTCCGACAATTTGATCTTGTCATCCTGCTTCAATATCTCGAAGAGTTGCAGGATGTCTTCATCGTTGAAGGAATAAACCTCCTTTGGCCTTGGTGCAAGTGGAGGCTTTTGAGTGGGTGCTGATGCACCTTTTGAGGCATTGACAGTCAATGCCTGTTTACCCTTCGTCTCTCGTCCGAGGTTGTTGGCTGCAAGCCGTTTCCCCTTGTCCTCAAAGGCAGGGAAACTAACTCCCAGAAGGCGAGCATTGGACGTCTTCTTTTCTGCTGCTTCGGCTTCGATGATCAAGGAACTCCAGTCGGGAGGAGGAGTGGAGTTCAGCCAGAGCTTGACTGCAGACAGCATGTTCATGCTGCAGGAGGAGAGGAGTGCATGTTCTGGCATGCCCGGGGGCAGTCTGAAGCAGGCCTGTCGGAAGCGTTCGATGAATACCCGAACTGTTTCCTTCTCCTTCTGGCGTATCTCTATGAGGGATGCCATTGTCATGTCCTTTCCGCCGTCGTAGAAACGGTCAAGGAAGAGGCACATCAAGTCGTCGAAGGAAGATATAGAGTTATCGGGGAGGCTGTAGTACCAATCGTACGCCACTCCTTTTAGTGCCCCAACAAATATGCTGGTAAGTAGTGCGTCCTCCTTCAGGAGATGTCCCGTTTGGGACTGAAAGTACGTCAGATAGCGACGCAGAGAGTCCTTCCCATCGTACGGCATCAGAGTTTGTAGTTTATATTTAGGAGGATAAACCACTTTATTCCATTCGAGGGGATAGGGATGGTGGATCCCCATCTTCTGGCGCTCCTCTTGCCTGTTCTTGGACTCAAAGCGCTCGCGCAAGTCCCTGATCATCTCCACCATGTCTTCCGTGGAGCTGGGAGTCGGTGAAGGTGGTATAGCCTGGAGTTGAGCATTTGATGGCTCCGACGTCCGAGGTGCTTCGCGGTGATCCGTATCCAAGGATACCCGTTGAAGGGGTACACTTGATTCTCCATTGGCCCCTGGGTCAGGATCGGTAGAAGGTGCCCTGGCCAAGGCTGACCGTATCTCGAACACTGCTTTAGTCAGTGTTTACATGGAGGCAGAGAGGGTTTTGAGTCCTCCCTCCAGGGTATCCATGCGCTGGACGAGGTCTGCTGGTGGCGCATCTGACTTAGTGTCACCCCCAGTCATGTAGACTGTCATAACGCAGCTGGAGTCGGATGGCTCGGTTGAGGCTTCGCTTTCGGCCTCACTCTCCTGTAAAGGAGTTATTGCTCCCAGAGCTTTGTCTTGGCTACCCCAGCAATGTTCTGGAGGACTTCTTCATCTTCGAGACTCAGATCTGCAGGGCCTAGACTACCCCCAGCTATGTTTTGAAGGACACCCTCGTCTTCGGAAGAAGTATCCGTAAGGGCCTGATTACCCCCAGTCCTGTCTTGAAGGACTTCTTCATCTTCGAGATGCAGATCCACAGGGGCTAGATGACCCCCAGCTACGTTCGGGAGGCTGACTTCGCCTCGAGGATGAAGATCCACCCCAGCTGTGCTTTGGAGGACAGCTTCGTCTTCGGAAGGAGGATCAACAAGGGCTTGACTACCCCCAGCTTCTTCCAAGATCTTTTTCCTCCCCCGAGTGCTTTCGAACACTCCGGAGGACGAGCCGGTTGTCTTGGTTTTCCTCGGCTGGCCCTTGGATGAGGAATTGCCAGTCGCCTTTCGGACTGACGAGGAGTTAGAGATTATATTACATGAAGCAACCTTTAGTTCTGGCTCCTCTTTTGTTGACACCTTCTTCCCGAGGCGACGTCGGAGGGGTGTCGATGATTGCAGTCGCTGGAACACCGACTGTCTTGGTGGGACTGCTGCCTTACAACATCAGTTGATGGTGACTACAGCACAAGTGTGCCCTGTGAGGGACGCATCGTGCTTGTCAGTCGACTCTCCTGACCGGCATTTGTGATTGATCATGTTACACAGGTCGTTGGAGCAGAGTGCCACCTTCGTACCCCCTTCAGGCGTATGGCAAAGCCAAGCGCCGGGGTGGTCAAGTGAATATTGTGCCCCCTGATCCAACACCAAACAGGCGCTCAGATCAGTAGTAGGGGAACAACATTTAAAATGACTTGAATGAACCTCAGACGCACAACCAGAGGAGGCGCAGGAGTTCAAGACCACTGGGTTTCCTCGCTCGGCTTGGTTACGAACGCAACAGATGCGCCCAAGTGAGACAAGGACTTTGAAGGTCGGCTCATTTCTGGCACAGAAGCACTTGAGTCGACCTTATACAGCTTACCATCAGCAGTGCGCATGATTGTGAGCGCATGCTTCTGGCTTGCTGCTGGCATAGCACGTTCGGGGCGCATGGCCCGTGCTGCCTTGGACTTCTTTGTACTAGTCCGCTGGGGCACATAGTACTCAGAATCCAAATTCTTCTCACCACTACAGCGAGTGAGTCTGTCAAAGACAAAGACCTTCTGTGGTGCATCGGAGGTGATGCGCGGGGCATTAGCTGTGCTCCTGCTCCGTCGACGCATCTTCCTCGCCATAGAGGGAGATGGCTGGGGAATATGGTCAGCCGTACATTTCCCCGAGAGATGTGCTGCACCGGTGGGCGCATCTTGGTTGCTGAGGACGTCAGCAGGAAGGGAAGGCTGGATCAACGCATTCCCTTCGGTGGTGGTGCCAGAGGCGTCGACCTTGCGCACCCAGATTTGGCGAGTCTTCTTCGGCTTCGACAACCGCTTCGAAGGACTCGTACTGCCTTCAGAAATGAACTCCTCATACGCCTGTTGATTGAGGCATACGACCAGAGTCTTGTGGGAGGAGCCCACCTTCACGTCGTTAGATTGCGACACAGCTTTCTCGGTGGAGGAGAAAGAGGTCCCCAGCAGAGTCGCCAGCTTGTTTGCCATTAAAATCTTTTGATGTAATTTCAATACAAACAGAACAGTGTTACAATATAGGACTTAGACGTAGTCCTAGGAGTACAGTTTTGTTTAATCTAGGTCCCTAGTACCGATGGAGCGAGTGGTAATACGTTGACTCCGTTGACGATCTGACGACGTTTTTCGGTTCTCGGAAGATCTGGGTTGCTCTAGGTACAGGAGCTTGCGGAGAGGAAGAAGACGTTGAGTGTCTGTATCTGCCTCGGTTGTTGTGCGATGTCTCTGTCTGTCTATGTATGTTCGTGTGTGGAAGAAGGAAATGATCCCTCTATTTATAGTCTGCAGGCTGGCTGCTCATATGCGCATATGTAGGATGCACCTGGACGCGGGGACGCCACGTGGTGATTGCTGATGGAGGCGCATGGACGATGCGCCCTGATTGAGGAGTTGAATTCTTCATGCTCCTGTTGTGGGCTGGCATGTAGCAGGGGAAAGAATCTTTCTATTGCAGAGATCTCGAGTGAATCGAGTCAAAGGACACGTGTCATAGGCCCATGGCTCGGAGATCTCGGATTTGGTAGAGAATGATCTGGTAGGATGCGTCTGGGATTGGGCGCATGAAGAGACTTTGGCTCGTAACCTTTAGGAGTCACGACCATTCGGGACGCATGGCTTTTGAGGCGCATACGAAGCTTCAGTAGTGACTTTACTTCTATCTTTAGGGATCAGAGAAAAGTCTGAGGCGCATGGCTTTTGAGGTACATACAGAGATTTGGGCGCATGGCTGCGGAGGCGCATGCGAGATGGTTGGGCGGCTACGTGGTTGTAACCGTCGAAGGGAAGTAATGATGATGCTGACGTCGGCGACGCTTCGTTTTCTGAAAAAGCTGTAAACTGCAGTCTTCGGGGGACGTGCTACCAACTCTGTCAGACTTCAGCATTTAATGTTCTTTGACAGGTGATGGGTTGTTGAGTGGGCACATCGATCGGCGTTCCACTAGGCGCGTGGGGCCGCATGGGGGCGCATGCTTGTGAAGCGCTTGGTGCTGAGGGGCGCATCTATGTGATGTACGGTCTGGCTGGCGTATCCGCTCTGCTTGATACGTCTTTATTGGTGCAACTGTTACGTTCTTCGAGTGCTTTAAATAGCCGTTTTTGACTTGGCTGAATTCGGAGCGTCAGGTTCATCCATTTAATACAAATTTATTGCACGAGATTCGGAGAGCCAGCCACTTGGCGCATGGGTTTAATTTGCCCGGCCTATAAATAGTGGCATGGAGAGAGTTTGCTTCTCGTTCTCTCACGTCCTTCTAAAGTAAATTTCTTTGCTCGAGCACATTCTGTTGACGAGATGCTCCCGAGGGTGAAGATGCGACGTAATGTCTTCATTGATGCACTTGAAGGTGACTGTTACATCCAAAAGTCGGAGTCGAGGGCTTCCGAGGCAGGCGGAAGGTGCCTGTTGCATCCAAAGATCGAGATGCCCGAGTCTCGTCTTCGTTATGCTGGAAGAACCGCAGATCTGAATTACGGTGCTGCGGCTTTGGAGGCTCTTTCTTCTGTCAGAGTGGGTGTTGCCCATTCTGGTTGTGTTGAAAGCTGCTCCTTTAGCCGCGGTTTCGGTTGCGGTCTTCCTTGGTCTTTGGAGGCTCTTTCGAAGCCTCCCCTGGCCACAGGTTGATTTACGGTGCTCTTCTCTTCCTCGGTTTGGGGAGCTCTTCCTCCAGCTAGAGGGTTGATTGCCACCCACGTTCTGTTCAATAAATGCTTCATTAGTCGAAGCATTGGATGGCGTATATGCTGACACTTCATGATGCGCCTGGCTGGAAGGGTGGCACATAACTGAGCTGCTGAAGGGATGCACATAATTGAGGATGAAGGGATGCACACAACTGAGGATGCACAAAACTGAGCTGCTGAAAGGATGCGCCCGGCTGAGAGCACATGGTGGGATGCGCCTGACTGAGAGCGCGTGGTGAGATACGCCTATTCAAGAGCGCATGATAACTGCTGCGCCTAGTCGTAGACTTAGGGTCTTTTCTTTTTGTAGAAGTTTCTCCTTTGTACAGCCGTTTCTAGACATGTAATAGACTTTTATATGCAAATAAAAATCCTCTTTCAATGTCTATACTTTTGTTTTGTTGTGTCGAGTATTTTGTCTGAGCTCCCTGGCGCATGTAGTATTTTGGCGCATAGGATTTCTGGTCGTGAAATTCCATGCTTCTACAGGAATCAATCCTGCACGTGCCTTTGGACCAGATTGCCTTATGGTCAACGTCGGATGAGAGGTGAAGAAGAATGTGTTTGGGATCAAGGGGAGCTACTCGGTATTCTGCTGTAAGTCTCCAGCTGGCTATCGTCTTCTGCACCCGAGGGAGCTTGGGGCATCCGGATGAAAATTTGAGAATGAAAGTGTGGGGGAATGAGTTCAATAGTGAGGACATCTCCATATCGGAGAATGGAACCGAGGGTACAGGTGATTCTTGAGAGTACTAAATGTCCGAAAGATTGATGTCTGGTACGAGAGGTGCCTTAGCAGACGCCAGATCCGGGCGCAGCTTGTCTGCATAGGTCGGCGGAGAGGGGACGGCCGATGAAGGGATCATGGAATGGCCACTAGAAGGAGGGGAGGGGATCCGTTCGGGATGGATGGCGGTGACTGAGGGGGCTGCCAGGGGGATGCACTCTGGTTGGGGGGCGGCCGGTGGGGGCCTCCCAGAAAATGGGCTCGCCCCGCTCGCCGAGGAAGGCACCACCAACGGGCTAACGGCACCTGGAGGAGAAGAAGGGTGAGCGTCCGAGACCACCGCAATGGGGTCTCCTGGCTCGGACGAGTTAGGATCAAAAAGGTTGGGATCCGGGATTTGGACCTCCGGATCCAGGGAGACGGGAGAAGGGATAAAAGGGGGCACGAGGGGGAGACCGGGGGCCTCTGATGGGGGGTCAGGGGCTGGGGGGCCAGCGAAGGGGTGGGTTGGAAGAGGGGGGAGGAGAGGACCTGGGTGGGTAGAATGGTGGCGGTGTTGGAAGGGACGAAAGGCGCAATGGATGGGGCGAGAGGAGGATAGGCGGAGGGGGGTGGCTTACAGAGGAGTGGACGAGGGAGGGATGGCGAAGATGGGGTACTGAGCGTGGAGATCGGGCAGGGGAGAGGGCCCGCCAGAGTGAGGGAGATGTAAGAAATGGGAGTACGCGAGGAGGGATCCGGGAGCGTAATAACCAGCGGAAGAGCCCGGTGTAGACCCGCCAGAAAGAAAGGAGTTTAAGGAGTGGGAATACGCGGATTGAACTCCAGGTACGAAAGAAGCGGAGCGGGGGTCAATCATATAATAATCAAAGACAGGGGGGCCCACCAGAGAGCAGCGCTACAGAGCCAGGCACGAAAAAGCTGAGGGCCGAACGGTCATGCGCAGAACTGTCAACTAAAGGAAGGGACCCTCCAGATGGCTGCACAAAGCCACCATGCATGCTGCGCTCTACGCCAGGCGCGTATATGCCAAGGTCGTAGTAGGCCCCGCCTGGATAACCAGCTGGCGAAGGGGAAAAAATATGCGCAGCAGGCGCGTAGATGCTTCGCTCTACGCTAGACGCATAGAAACCAAGGGGGGAGTGGGACCCACCAGGAGAACCTGCTAGCGGGGGGGAGTTATTACATGCAACAGCGTATAATTGGGGTGGCCTGCCACGTTGAGTAGGAAGACAGAGTCTCCCACGTGGTGCCTGAAAGGAAGGCCCCCCATGCCTGCACCGCAGGTGGGAATCCCCTCCGAGGAGAGGGCTGCTCCGTTCGAATTTCGAAACGAAGTGGGAAAGGATAGGGGGTGGAGGGGGCTGATGAAGAGGGAGGGAGCTGCGGGAGCTGTGGGAGCTCACGTCCCATGAAGGAGCGGTCGAATAGCCGGCTGACACGGCTACCTAAGGGCGCTGCGAGGGCACGCGCTAGCTCGAGGAGAATGACCCGCCTGGCCAGGAGGTCGTGGCTCCGGGCAGAGGAGGGGGATAACCGATAGTGGAGAAGGAAGGAGGAGGAGGCGGATGGGAGAGGGCGGTCGAGGCGGTTGAATGAGGAAGACCAAGCATGGCCAGACATTTATCCGGCCAGGGCTGAACGGGAGGACCGACCGGCAAGGCCTCCGGCCACTAGGAGAGAGGGGGATGTGGATCTGCCATAGGGACGGGGAGAAGGGGGTAGCTGGAGAATCGAGGGAGGGCTGGGGGTGGCGCCGTCGGGTGCCGGCGAGGAACGCAATGGGATCACGAGGGGGCTGATCGCCCCCAAATCGTTTCCAAGTGCTCCAGAGAAACCTGCATTTTTTCTTCAATATATATATATATATATATATATATATATATATATAATATATATATATATATATATATATATATATATATATATATATATATAAAATCTAAAAAAATCTTAATAATACTTTTCAAGTATAGAGTTTATATATAAAATATGTACATACATGTTCATTTCATAAGAACACAAAATAGCCTATAATAAAGCTATTCTTAATAATAATAAATAATAATAATAATAATGATAACAAAATAAGACTAACCCTATAATAGGTGTATGATAGTTTTGGGTGAACACATTACTCCCACTCTATTTGCTCCCCATAAATCTAACAGTATTCTAAAAATGTCATATATAAACATCAATAACACATAATTTACACATATAACAAATATTTAGAAAATATTTGTTAATCCCTTAAATTAAAATGCGAAATATATGCATATACCAAAAATATATCTATTTGGGTGTCTTTAGACTCATTATATATCTACATGGGCTTAGGCTGGATTCAGGTCCAGTTTGACTAGTTTAACACAACCAGGTCTCCTAAAAAGTCAGTAATCTAATTAATAAATAATTAAATTATCTATAGGGGTTAAGTTGCAACTGTGAATGGTTTTCCTAGTTAGAACACACATATGGCTCGACCATCCCTACCATAGCTAAAACACTAGTCAAATCACACGATTACGCTATCCGTGCCAAAAAATTTAGTCATCTTGTACTCCAAATCTTAACCATGACTAAATTCTTCTATAATAATAATTAATTAATTAAATATTTATAAAATTCCAAAAAACACCATTTAATTCAAATAAGTAAAAAATATTTCAAAATTTTGAGTAGAGGGGTTACAGCTGTGTTTTTGAAGATCGATTTGCATTCTGGGTACCATCAGATAAGAGTCAAAGAGTAGGATATACCCAAGATGGTGTTTGGATCAAGGTATGGCCATTAGCAGTTCCTCATTATGCCTTTTAGAGCGACCAATGTGCCTGCGATCTTCATGGATCTCATGAATCACATCTTCATGTCCTACTTAGCCCAGTTTGTGATAGTTATAGATGATATCTTATACTATAGTCGGACTGAGGTAGAGCATGAGCAGCATCTTCGTGTGGTTCTTCAGATTCTTCGGGACCATCAGCTTTACGTAAAGTTCAACAAGTGCAATTTTTGGCTCGATCGAGTCTCTTTCTTGGGTCATATTATTACCGGAGGTGGTGCTGAGGTGGACCCCAAGAAGGTTGAGGATATCGAGTGTTGGCCAGTACCTCGTACAGTTCAGTTGTACGCAGCTTTATGGGATTAGCAGGTTATTACAGACGGTTTTTGGCAAACTTTTCTAGGATCTTTGCACCCTTGATACGGTTGACGTGTTTGCTTTGAGTGGTCAGATGCTTGTCAGGTTTCTTTTGAGAAACTCAAGCGGAGTTTGATTTCAGCTCCTATTCTGACATTACCCATCGGACCAGGTGGGTTCACGATGTATTGTGATGCGTCAGGCCGGGGACTTGGTTGTATCCTTTTGCAGCAAGATCGAGTAATAGAATATGCGTCTCGACAGCTTCGGGACCATGAAAAGATCTATCCGAGACACGATCTTTAGTTGGCCGCGGTTGTATTTGCCCTCAAGCTTTAGAGGCATTATCTGTATGGTGATCGAGTGGATATTTTCTCTGATCATAAGAGCTTGAGGTATGTTTTCACCCAGAGGGATCTGAACATGCGACAGAAGAGGTGGATTGAGTTATTGAAGGACTATGATGTTGATCTTCAGTATCATCCGGGGAAGACAAATGTCATTACAAATGCTTTAAGTAGGAGACCCGGAGGCTATTTCTTAACGGAGCAGCGTCACCTTCAGGAGGATCTTCAGAAGATAGGCATTGAGGTAGTGCTACTTGGTGAGGCAGCTATGATAGCAGGCTTGCAGGTTCAGTCTACCATTGTGGAGAGGATCAAAGCAGCACAGTCAGGGAATGTCAGGCTTCAGTAGCTTAGAGCAGAGTGTGTGGCAGGATGCATAATAGAGTTGTGCATCCATAAGGATGGGACACTCCAATTTGGAAGTCATATTTGTGTATCGAATGGAGATACCCGACACGAAATTATGTTAGAGGCTCACAGTTCTCAGTATTTCGTTCATCTAGGAGGGACAAAGATGTACCGTGATATTCGTCATCATTTTTGGTAGAATGGTAGTAAGAGGGAGATAGCTCAATTTGTCTTTCGGTGCTTAGTTCGCCAGCAGGTCAAGACTGAGTATCAGAGACCGGTCAGACTTCATCAGCCTTTACCGATTCTAAAGTGGAAGTGGGATCATATTACTATTACTATGGACTTCATGACTGGTCTTTCTAAAACCCCGACTGGTAGAGATGCCATTTAGGTTATAGTGGATCGACTCACGAAGGTTGCCCACTTCCTACCTTTCAGAGTTGGCCAACCTATGGAGCAGTTGACCGAGCTGTACATGAGGCAGGTTGTTAGATTGCATGGGGTGCCAGTTAGCATTGTCTCAGATCGGGATTCCAGATTCATTTCTCCTTTCTGGCATAGTCTTCATCAATGTTTGGGTACCCGTTTGAGTTTCAGTTCAGCATGCCATCCTCAAACAGATGGTCAGTCGGAGCGTACGATTCAGACTTTGGAAGATATGCTTCAATTATGCACTCTTGACTTCAGTAGTTCTTGGAAGGATCATTTGCATTTGGTGGAGTTCTCTTACAACAACAGCTTCCATGCGAGTATTCAGATGGCACCATTTGAGGCCTTATATAGTAGGAGATGTAGGTCACCACTAGCTTGGGATGACATAGGGGAGAGGCAAATGCTTGGTCCAAATTTGATTGCTCAGTCAGTTGGAGTAGTCAGGCAGATTAGAGAGCATCTCAGAGTTGCTCAGGATCGATAGCATGATTGGGCAGACCAGCATCGACGTTATCTTGAGTTCTCTATTGGTGACCACGTATTTCTTCGAATTTTGCCTACCCGTAGTGTCATCAGGTTTGGCGTACGGAAAAAGCTTAGTCCTAGATTTATTGGGTCGTTTGATTAGTATTGAGCGAGTAGGAGATGTATCATATCTTAGTTACGTCAGTATGTTTTGAATTTGAGCCATATCCTAGATCATTCCGAGCTGGTCGTTGGTACCGACCTATCGTACGAGAAGAGGCCCGTATCCATTTTGGACCGGAGGGAGAAGGTTTTCAAGAAGCAGACTATCCGATTAGTTCGTGTTTCCTGGGATCATTACTCACCGGGCGAGTCGACTTGGGAGCACGAGGATGATATCCGAGCTCATTACCCGTATCTGTTTGACTCGTGAGGTATACTTATTTGTATATCTATGCTCTACGTTTTATTTGGATATGATTGTAGGAATACATGATATTGTTTATGTATGTTTAATTACTTTTACATTTCTTGTACATTACTCTATTTGGATTTCATGATATATGAGTTTCCTTTCTTGATCTTGATATCATGTTTTCCTGAATTTTTAGCTTGTTTTACTTGTTTGCCTTTAGGAAATTTCGAGGACAGAATTTTTCTAAGGAGGGAAGAGTTGTGAGAATCGTCTCACAGTATTTGTATTTGTATACAAATATGTATTTTATACTTATTCTACATTTTCTTGGACTCCGGAGAACCGGAAGAAAACTTATTTTTTGAGACTTTTCTGTGAAACCGGCATACCGGTCTGTACCGACGGTGTACCATCCAGACAGATTTTCTACTTTATAGATATTTTTGATTTGAGATATTTTTATTTATATATTTTGATGAATAGTATTTAGATATTTTTATGAATAATATGTAGATATTTTGATGAATAATGATGATACATTCTATTATCCATTTGTTTCTTGATTTTTTTCTGAACGGTCTGTAGAAGCATGGAAAATATCAGAGTAATGGTCCATACGGCTCTGGGAAGAAGCCCATGCGGCTCGTACAGGAGCTGCCTTACGCGATTCAAAGAAGACTCTCAGTCTCATGCGGCTCGGGAGTGTATGCGGTTCAGCAGAAATATGCGGCCCGATCGATGCCACATCCCCCCTTGGGATCCTCCCCTACAGCTGGCTATTTGAGTGGTGGCCTCATTTAATGCCCTGACACGACTCGACGACTGTGACGGCTCTGACATAAAGTGTCATAATGGTTCTGCCATAATGACAGACTCTTCGGAAAAAGAAGAAAATCTCTGACCCGATCCGACAGAAGTCCTAGATTGTCACATGGCACGTCTCATGCGGCTTAAATGAGAATAGCTTCATGCGGCTCACTAAGAAGTCACCCTATATGGCCAGCAGAAATCAGCCATATGCGGCCCACCGAGAGCCCAGTCCCTGCGGCTCAATACGATGCTAGCTTATACGGCTCGTAGAGATTATGCATATACGGCTCATTGAGAGTTCATCCCCTGCGGCTCAATAAGGCGTTGTCCTATGCGGCTCATGAAGATTACCTTCCTGCGGTTCAAGTCTTGCCTATCCTATGCGGCTCTGGCAGGCCCCACAATTAAAATACGTGGCATCGGATCAATCAAGGATTTAACCGAATCTCAACAAATATATTTGACGTCATCATCATAATTACCGAGATCAAGGCATATCATTTATCATAAAGTCAATAGGACACGTGGAGAGCAATCGGACATTGGTATAATCCATCATGAAGATTTAAAGCAGTTAACATTAATTGCTCACAAGATTCGGTGCTATCCGCATTAATGGCCTAGATTCATTGTAATCAGGATCAAGGGTTCAGATAGATTGAAGGAGCGCCGACATTCCAAACAAATGATCATTAGTAAACCCTAATGATCATACCCCACTCTTATAAATAGCCAGCATCATTTCTCTGCAAAGACCCCCGGCAACAAAAGAATAAAAAAATACAGAGTCAAAGAGAGAATACACAGAGAGAGAGAGAAGCCAGGAAAGCAACAGAGGAGCAAAAAGAGCACTTCTTCGTCAACGCCAACCAACTTTTCACAAGGAGCCAATGCTGCATACCGATCGTCCAAGGAGTAAGACAGGGCTGCCGTCGCCTTCCCGAGCCTCTATCGTCACCCCCCAGAATCTAAAATAAACAATTGTACTTAGATTGTTGTACCTAGGTTTTCGTCCCTAGGCTTTCTTTGTACAAGCGAGTTTGTATTGTGAGTCTAAGTTCAGTCCTCCGATAATTGTTCTGTACTTTTACAATCAATGGCAAACACGATGGTGACTCTGCTGGGGACCAACTTCTCCACGGCTGAGGAGTTGGTGACACAATCGGATGCAGCCAAGCTTGGCTCTACGCAACAAAAGATGGTCGTCTGCTTCGACCAACAAGCGTTTGAAGAGATGCTCTCCGAAGGAAGCGCTGGCCCGGTCCAGAAGCGCAACCGCACGACAAAGGCTCGCAGAGAGTGGAGGCCAAAATCCTTTGCTCCTTCCCAAGCCCCCGACGGGATACCCTCTGTTGCTCAAAACAGTGAGAAGGACTCTTCTGCGACCCCACTTCAGACCGTAGACAACTCTGCTGTCCCCAAGTCCGGCAGAAGAAAATACTATGATGCTGGACTTGCAGGGGCAAAGAGGAACTCTACGCGGACTGAGCTGCATAGGGGTGCTAGCCGAGTAAAAAAGGCTCATGCGGCCACATCTGCTAGCCGCATGGACAAAGCTCATGCGGCCATAGCCGCTAGTCGTATAAAGAAGAATCATGCGAACACATCTGTCAGCCGTATAGTTTATGCAGCTACAGTCGCCAATCACATGGATAAAACACATGAGGCTACAGGAGTCAATCGCTTGCAGAAAACCCATGCGACCACAATTGCCAACCGCATGCGGCCAGCCTGCACGGTCGTGACTCCTAGCCGCTCAAAGACAACTCATCCAACAGCAGAAGACGACCGCATACAGACAGCCTGTACGGTACCCAACTCTAGCAGCATAGCGTCCGTCCCACGCTTTTCTCGATCGGTCTTCGACCGTCTCTCATACGGTCCCGACCCTGATGATTCTCTGTATGATAAACCAGACTCTGTGGCATTCAACTTGGACTCCTCCTATTACGCACCCACAAGTGCTAGAAGGAGGAAGTCTAGGGCAGCGCAGGCTCATCGAGACCAGTCAGCTGTCCCAACCTCTGACTATCGGAGCGTCCCGTTGACTATCACACGGGCCTCGGATAGAAAGTTGTATACAACCACTCAAGTCCAGTCCCCCGCGGCAAACAGACAGAGTGGTTCCTCTGACCTGTGGGAGACGATCCTCCACAAACGCAAGAAAAGAGAAGGAGTGGCGGTGTGCAAAGAGTCCTCGCATGGACATCACTGCACCCAAATCATCGTCAATTGCTGCTGCAACAACGCGGCAATAACGGAAGATCGGCCATCCGTCTTCCAAAGGCTACAGCACCCGAACTCAGAAGATGAGGCACCTCCTGTTGTCTCCTGCAATTCCGTTCAGAAAGTCCCCACCGAAGAGAGAAGGAAGAAAACAAGTATCTCCAGTCCGAAGATATCAACCACTACAACTAAGAAACTGTCGTCTAAACGGTTGTCCTCCACTGGTGTATTCCAACACACCCGTTCAAAGATGAAATTTACCGTGATGGGAAATTCATCATCCACATCGCTGGGGGTTGAGGGAACTGGGGGTAGCACTCCTCCCAACATCCACAACAATCCGATGTTTCGAGGAGCCGAGCCCGCACAAACGACTCTTCCATCAGGAGCAACAAAAGCTGATGTCCCCGAGGACATCCAAGACAAAGCAAGCTCTGAAACTGGGAGTGCTGCTCCCTCCGAGTCTGAACCAGAAGACAATATTCCCACGTATCTTGATGACTTCTCGGTGCATGGGTACGACTCAGAGGGCACATCCTCCACCATTCCTTCCATCACTCCTCACGTAAGAACGGTGTTCATGACGGACAGCGATCAAGGTGGTTCCAGTGATCGCCGGTGCATTGACAGTCTCGAAGCCATATTACTTGCTTTGGTCAAGTCTGTAGACGAGATTAAAGTGGCCCTGCCCACTCTACAAGGAGAAGCACCTGGTCAAACAAACACGGGCCCTACGGTCAATGTAGATTCGAACTCAGCGGCACCAAACCCGGGCAATAATCCTCCCGAAATAACAGCCCCTGCCGCGACAGATGAGACCCGAGAAGTAAGAAGAGAGGTCCAGGAGCTCCGTGCCATGTTTCATGCCCGAGAAAACGCTCAAGATCTCAGAATACGGCAACCATACCCAGCTGAGTGGAGGCATGTTCCATTCCCACCAAGATATAAGCCGTTCAACATCAACCCGTATGATAGCAAAACCTCAGCAAGTCGGTACATCACTTACTTTGAGGTCACCACCGACCATCTGCCCCATGAGGATGCGATCCTCACACAGTTATTCATTGAAGCATTGGAAGGAGTCGTCTTTGATTGGTACCGCAATCTACCGGACAACTGCATCCATTCCTTCGTCGGCTTCAAGCGCATGTTCTTGGAACGATTCTATGAAGTAGGACAAGACGTCACTATGTCCACTCTTATGGATGTCGTCCAAGGAGAGAAGGAGCTAACAAGGAACTACATCGAGCGGTTCCGCCATACCGCCATGAAGCTGCCTTCCGGAAATCCGGATTCTTCTTTGATTGAAATCTGCCAAAAGAGATTGCTTCCAACGATCAGTCTCTGGATGGACGAGAGTCAATTCAAAGATTGGAAGGCGTTCATCATCAGCGCCACAAGCGCTGAAGAACGACTGAAGAAGGCCCGCCAACTGGGGTTACACATCTCAGAAGGAGAAAACAAGGGCAAGCGTCTCAACAACGATAATGGGGGTAACCCCTCCAACAATCGAGACAGCAAGAGAAAACAGGCTATGGTGGCCGACACGGCCCAGAAGCCCGAGCCACAGCCAGCAGACAAGCAATGGCCTCAGATCACTTATTCTTTCGACGACGGCCACGTCAAGCCTATCTTAGACATGCTCATACAAGGAGGTAGAATTCAGCTTCCTCCACCAAGACGGGAGCCTCGGCCGGCTGATTTGGAGAACCCGAAGTTCTGCCATTACCACCGTTATGTACACCACGCTACACATGACTGCTACCAACTAAAACGGTACATCCAAAGCCTCATCGATTCGAACGCTCTGGCCATCGACTTCGAAGAGGTAACCGTAGCAGCCAATATGGTGTCCGTACAATTCGGCAACTTCCTTCCGTCGGAGACTCAAGACGGGGTAATTCCCGTCCCTCTCGCGATAATGGAGATTACCAATCTTCCTCCGCCCCGAGAACAAGCTGCTGGTCTAGTACCTCTCACCACCTCACGAGGAGAGGTCATGTGGGTCCATCCAGACTTGGTATCAGAAGTAACTCGACCCACACCATCTTCCACCAACAAAAAGAGTGGAAAAATCAAGTCCTGCCGCACAATTTTAGCAGACAACGAGGAAGCTACAGCCGTCGTCACGCGGTCCGGAGCGCAATCCCAACCTGTGGTTGACAGTCCAGCTGAAAATTATCAACCCACTACAACTGATGCTCCGGGACCAGCTCAGCCTTCGACGACCGACAAGCCTAGGCCGAAGGAGACTCGCTTCGACAAATCTCTCCGAAAGGACGCAGCCAAGGGCTAGAGAGGCCCTACAACTTTGACATCTTAGCACAATTGGCTAACACTCCGGCCAAATTGTCATTATACGAACTCCTAAGGCTCTCCAAGGACGTTCGTATTGCACTGAGCGAAGCACTCCAAAATGCCGATGCCTATCTCGCTCAATCTAACCTCACTGGGAAGGACTCACCCGTGGATCTCCAAGATAGTACATGCACGGGAGCAATGCCCAATATTGTCTTCACTCCGCAGGACATGCTCATCAAAACCAACCTACATGACCGCCCGCTATACTACACGGGATACATCGGCGACGCGAAGGTGGATCGGATGCACATTGATCCTGGCTCTTCCATAAGCATCATCCCGAACGGCCTGCTACATCATCTTCGTATCCCAATGCATCGCCTAACACCTACAAGTACCGCCATCAGCTATTTTAATTCGGGCAGGAGCTACCCTATTGGGAAGATTCGTCTGAAGTGTCAAATTGGCGACCTCCAATTCGAAGTCACCTGCTACGTCATAGATGCAGACACTTCTTACAACATCCTCTTGGGGCGCCCATGGATACACGATTATATGATCGTGCCTTCCACGCTACACCAGTGCTTCAAATATGTCGACAAACACGGCTTTATGAAGACAGAGTTGGCTGATATCGATCCCTTCAAAGGGGTCGAATCTTACTACTCGGACTCCTGTTTATACGAAAAGTCGAAGAAGCACCTTGATGAAGGAGACGCACAAACTTATACCGAGATAGCCACGGGATCAGAAGGACCTCTGACGATCCACCTCCAAGCTCGTAAACCAGGCAAGTCCGTACCCCTCACCGCTACTCTGCGGAAGGACGCGATCAGCCTCTCGGCGCAAGAGGAGCAGATGATAATCCGGCTGCCAAGGTCCGGCCAAGTGTCGAGACCCGCAACGGGGCCACTAACAATCCGACTGCCAAGAGCCAGTCAACCACAAACAGGTAAGCTCAACCCCTCGGACAGGCCATTGACAATACGCCTTCCCAAGAAAGGTTGTCGCCTCGATGCAAGGTCTGACACTTCCAGCGAACCAGCCACTCCTCGTTCCACATCGAATGCCAAACTGGGGGTCGCCAGTCTGCCAACGACTCCACGCTCTGTTCCATCAACTGGACCACTGACGATCAAGCTTCCTAGGTCGTCCTCTCAGTCTTCGTTCACACAGGGGATAGCCGAAGAGGAACCGGAGCTAGCCAAGTATGTGGCTGCCCACACTAATGTCCCCTCCGCTGATGATGTAATCTCCCTAAAAAAGATACCTTACTTCATCAATAAAGGGTTATCTTTGAACTACACCGAGCTCAATAAGCTATGTACGATGTATGCTATGGAACACGGTATAGGCGCTCACCTACACACACAGGTGACAAATGTGTACACCGTAATCCAGCTTACTCCAGTAGAAGACGCTTACCGAATATTCGAAGGAGGAGATCATCCAATCATCTTCGGTCGGACGAACAACCCTCATCCCCTCACCATAGAAGAAGTCGACCTCGGGTCAGATGCCGGGAGACTACCTCTGTATCTCTATAGCCCTCAATCCAAATATCTCATGCAGAAATAGGGATATGATCTGGAGACTACGCCAGGATTGAACTATGGCACTGGGCGACGATTACCTTTGAAGCCGCCAGCCCCGGCGGGCAAACCACGGAACTACTATAACAAAATTCGATGCGGGTTAGGGTATGTAACGCCTACTACGACCCCGGAAAGTTCAGATGAAGAATGCGACTGGCAGTCACACTTAACCGGATCACCAACTTTCGACTCAGATACCAGCATCGGGGATGTATTCAGACAAGTCATGTCAGTCAACATGGCATTTGTCGACGCTTACGAAGAAGACGAAGACATCCCCGAAATCCTCGAGCTAGAGCCATGGGCCCAGCAATTAGATGCACAATAGGAAAAGCGGTTCGAACTGAGAGAACCCCTTACTGAAGATGAGGTCATACAAGTGGATCTCGGCAGCGAATCTTCTCCAAAACCGATCTTCATCAGTAAAAGTCTCACCGACGAAGAACGGGAGTCGCTGTTAGAACTTGTCAGAGATTACATTGATGTGTTCGCCTGGAGCTATGAAGATATGCCAGGGTTAAATCCTGACATCGCTCTTCACAAGCTTAACATTCGACCAGACGTGAAGCCGGTCAAGCAAAAGCAGTGACGCTTCCGTCCAGACATCATGGACGCAATCGAAGCTGAAGTCAACAAACTGATAGCCAGCGGTTTCATTCGTGAGGAGCAATATCCCGAATGGGTCGCCAATATAGTACCCGTCCTCAAAAAGAATGGAAAGATTCGAATCTGTATCGACTTCCGCAACCTGAACGAGGCATGCCCCAAAGATAAATTTCCCCTTCCTATCACAGACATCATGATTGACAACACCTGCGGCTTCGAACGCATGTCATTCATGGATGGCTTCTCTGGGTACAATCAGATCAAAATGTCTCCTGACGACGAAAAGCATACATCATTCCAAACACCGATTGGCACGTACTGCTACACAGTCATGCCCTTCGGTTTAAAGAATGCTGGTGCCACATATCAAAGAGCTATGAGCATCATCTTCAGAGACCACTTACGCAAGACGGTGGAGTGCTATGTTGATGATATAGCCGTCAAGAGCCGTAGCAAAGGAGACCATCTGCAGGATCTAAGGACGGTGTTCGACCTAATGCGAACGCAGAATTTGAAAATGAACCCTACGAAGTCCTTCCTAGGCATATCCAGCGGAAAGTTCTTAGGCTTCATCATCACTGCAAAGGGTATCCATGTAGACCCCGAGAAGACAAAAGCAATCATAGAGATGGGTCCCCCGAAAAATCTCCGCGAACTCAGAGGCCTTCAAGGGAGGTTAGCTTACATCAGAAGGTTCATTTCCAACCTCTCCGGGCGATGCCGACCATTCACGTACCTCATGAAGAAAGGAGTCTCATTCGTATGGGACGAGGAATGCCAGCGTGCTTTCGATAGCATCAAAGAATATCTGTCAAATCCTCCGGTCTTGGTGGCCCCAGTCCCTGGAAAACCATTTTTGTTCTATGTACGAGCAATAGAACACTCCCTCGGTGCTCTGCTGGCACAGAATAACGATGCAGACCATGAACAGGCCATATATTACCTCAGCCGAATGATGATTGGACCAGAGCACCGATACACCGCTGTGGAGAAGGAATGCCTCGCCCTGGTGTTCGCCATTCAAAAAATGCGGCACTATGTCATCGGACAAACGATACATATAATCTCACGAGTCAACCCTCTCAGGGTCCTCATGACTAAACCAGGGGCACTCAGCTCTCGCCTCGCTACATGGGCAATACTGCTGTCCCCTTATCATATGATCTTCGTCCCCCAAAAGGTAGTCAAAGGTCAAGCCCTGGCAGATTTCTTGGCAGCCCACCCAGGCTCGGAGTCCTCCAGGATATACGAAGAGATACCAGATGAGGTCGTCGACTCGCATACAACCTCTCACGAAAATATATGGCGAATGTTCTTCGACGGTGCTTCGAGGACCGGACCTAAAGGCAATATAGTCGTCGGAGTCGGGGTAGTGTTAATCTCTCCTTCCGGATTGGTGATTAACTGCGCTTATTCCCTCACTGAACCCTGCTCTAATAATGTGGCCGAGTACAACGCTCTGGTCATTGGCCTCCAACTTGCAAGAGAGCTGGGGGTAGAATACCTTGAAGCGTACGGCGATTCCCAACTAATCGTCAATCAGATCCGGGGTTCGTACGAGGTCCGCCATGAAGACATGATCCCTTATCATCAAATAGCGATCAATATCATCTCGACATTTGAGGGGTTCTTCATCGAGCACGTCCCCAGACTCCGAAATATTGAAGCCGATGCCCTAGCTGGTCTCGTCGCTTCCCTAGCAGTTCCAAATTATGATCGACAATCAGTAGAAGTGATAGGCCATGAACTGGTCTGTCCCAAAAATAATATGCAATTTGTCACAAGTTATTCTGCACAGACGATCGATGACGCCCCAGATTGGAGACAACTATTCATCGACTTCGTCGTCTACGACATCCTGCCTGAGAACCCAAAGGAAGCCGCTTCCATCAGAAGGCGTTCTCTCAGATTCTTCTACGATACAGAGACGAAAATGCTGTATCGCCGCTCCTACAACGGATTACTGCTTCGGTGTCTGTCAAACGCAGAAGCCAAAGAAGCCGTACGAGAAGCCTATGACGGTATCTGCGGGGCCCACCAGCCTAGCCCAAAACTGCAAGATCACCTTCGCCGAATGGGCTACTATTGGCCCACAATGGTGGCAGACGCGATAGATTATGCTAGAAAGTGCAAAGCTTGCCAAGTCCACGCGGACTTCATCCACCAACCATCCGAATTTTTACATCCGACAGTGGCGTCCTGGCCATTCGAAGCATGGGGAATGGATATCATTGGTCCAATCACCCCACCTTCCTCCCGAGGACATTGCTTCATACTTGCGATCACTGATTACTTCTCCAAATGGGCGGAAGCTGTCCCACTCGCAGAAGTCAAGACTTCAAACATGATCAGCTTCCTTAAACACCACGTCATCTACCGCTTTGGACTGCCCCGAAGGATTATCCATGATAATGGTCTGCAGTTTGCAAGCCGCGCATTCTATCGGTTTTGCGATAAGCACCGTATTCAGAATATCGCCTCGACGCCGTACAACCCGACAGCAAATGGGTTAGCAGAGGCGTTCAACAAAACAATCATCAAACTTCTCAAGAAGTTTGTCTCCTCCAACAAACGTGACTGGAACGAGAAGCTCGGCGAGTGCTTATGGGCTTATCGTACCACGGTCCGAACAGCCACCGGAAATACACCATTCTCCCTGGTATACGGAAGT
The DNA here is from genome assembly GCA_029216955.1 of Iris pallida. Lineage (NCBI taxonomy): Eukaryota > Viridiplantae > Streptophyta > Magnoliopsida > Asparagales > Iridaceae > Iris > Iris pallida. The sequence continues at coordinate 3,554,629 of JANAVB010026000.1, forward strand.
GAGGCAGTCCTCCCCTTGGAGACACAGATCCCCTCACTATGTGTTGCCCTCACACATCAATTGACAACCGATGATAACTACCGACGTCGACTGCAAGAGTTAGAGGCCTTAGATGAAAAGCGCCTCCTAGCTCAACAAAGGATCGAGCTATACCAAGCACGCATCTCAGGTGCCTTCAACAAGAAGGTCAAAATCAGAACGTTCCAAGTAGACGATCTTGTCTTGGCAGTCCGAAGGCCAATGGTCATGACTCACAAGACCGCCGGCAAATTCCAGCCAAAGTGGATGGGCCCATTTATCATTGAGACGGTATTCTCCAACGGTGCTTACCGCCTTGCAAAGCAAAATGGAGACTTGCTCATGCTGTCCGTCAACGGCAAGTTCCTGAAGAAATATTATGTCTAAACGACATTCGCTACAAGGTCTTTGAGTCATGTACCCGCTGGTACCACTGAACTCATACCCTTAGTATTTCAGATTATCGAGTCACGTGCCGGCTGGTACCACTGAACTCACACCCACAACATTTTAAGATTATCGAGTCATGTACCTGCTGGTGCCCCTGAACTCACCCCCACATTCCTTTCAGATTATCGAGTCATGTACCCGTCGGTGCCGCTGGACTCACACTTTCTCAATATTCTAAATTACCGAGTTATGTACCCGCTGGTGCCTCTGAACTCACATTCCGGTCACTCTTTCAGATGATAAGTCACATATGATTATACCTCTGAACTTTCTTCCTGGAAGAGATCCTCCCTCATGATCCAATACCCGCACTCCCAGTGCACAAAAAGGGTAATCGATCCACAAATTTCCGAAAATGGACATGTCCTCATTACCTCTGAGTCGTTTTTACTTCCACCAAAAACAAACCGCCCCTCACATAGAACTTCCATGTTCACCTACCTCTGAGTTATTCTATGTACCCCCTCTTCATTGAGCCCACTCCTGCCATGTCATCATTACCTCTGAGTGGGAAGGCTCCGTCGAAGAAACCTTCATGCTTGCCATGTCCACATTACCTCTGAGCAAATATGTCGATCTCCTTTCGACCTATTATCTGTACCCACAACCGGAGTACGACAAGGATAATAGGTCCACAAATGTCCGCTGTTGACCACGAATGTCTTCCGTGAAACCTTCCCTGCCATGTCCTCATTACCTCTGAGCAGGAAGATTCCACGATAAAACCCTCATGCTTGCCATGTCCTCATAACCTCTGAGCAAATATGTTGGTTTTTCTTTCATCCTATTATCTGTATCCCGAGCCAGGGTACGCCAAGGATAATAGGTCCACAAATATTCCTTTGCTAAGCTTCTTAGCATAAATCCACCACCCCACCATGCCCCGGGAGCCCAGCTGCTCTACGACATTCTTTTTTTTTAGCACCAAGAACATCCATGACCACTTTGCCACGGCTGTTCCCGACATCCTGTCCAAACTTGTTATCCGTACCTAAAACCAAGGTACGCCTAGGATAACAGGTCCACAAATAAATCCCCCAGTAAGTCCAATTCCATAGACGCCACAAGTACAAGAAAGAGATGATGAGTTGAAACATGCTCATTTATTCAAAATTCAACGTACTACTTCATTTGGGATCATATCCCTTACAGAAAAAAAAGAGAAAGCAAAGAAAACAGACAGCTGATCACTGCTCTGGGGCACATAACGCCCTAAGATGGTCCGTCAGCAAAACAACCGACCGTTCAAACCTCTGGGAGACTCGACGCTCTGCCTCATGGGTCAGCACTGCCTCATCCTCCAGATGAGCGTGAGCCTGCCAGTTATCCTCAAATTTAAGGCCCGCTCCAGGTTATCGGAAGATCGAGAAACCTTCTCGGCCTCCCGAACGATCGACTCCTGCTCCGCCTGAGCAGCCTCCAGCTCTGACTCTAAGAAGGCCAGTTGCCTCTGGAGTCCAAGAATCCGCTCCTTCGTATCAGCAATTCCACGAGAAGCAGACTCTTCCCGAGTACGGCAAGCCTGACTCCTACGTCCCAGCTGGTCATACGAAGCGGAGAACTTGTCAAGACCGTACAACTGGTCCATGCGGCTCTGAGAAGAAGCCCATGCGGCTCGTACAGGAGCTGCCTTACACGATTCAAAGAAGACTCTCAGTCTCATGCGGCTCGAGAGTGTATGCGGTTCAGCAGGAATATGCGGCCCGATCGACGCCACATCCCCCTTGGGATCCTCCCCTACAGTTGGCCATTTGAGTGGTGGCCTCATTTAATGCCCTGACGAGACTCGACGACTGTGATGGCTCTGACATAAAGCGTCATAATAGTTTTGCCATAATGACAGACTCTTCGGGAAAAGAAGAAAATCTCTGACCCGATCCGACAGAAGTCCTAGATTGCCACGTGGCACGTCTCATGCGGCTTAAATGAGAATAGCTTCATGCGGCTCACTAAGAAGTCACCCTATATGGCCAGCAGAAATCAGCCATATGCGGCCCACCGAGAGCCCAGTCCCTGCGGCTCAATACGACGCTAGCTTATGCGGCTCGTAGAGATTATGCATATGCGGCTCATTGAGAGTTCATCCCCTGTGGCTCAATAAGGCGTTGTCCTATGCGGCTCATGAAGATTACCTCCCTGCGGTTCAAGTCTTGCCTATCCTATGCGGCTCTGGCAGGCCCCACAATTAAAACACGTGGCATCGGATCAATCAAGGATTTAACCGAATCTCAACAAATATATTTGACGTCATCATCATAATTAACGAGATCAAGGCATATCATTTATCATAAAGTCAATAGGACACGTGGCGAGCAATCGGACATTAGTATAATCCATCATGAAGATTTAAAGCAGTTAACATTAATTTCTCACAAGATTCGGTGCTATCCGCATTAATGGCCTAGATTCATTGTAATCAGGATCAAGGGTTCAGATAGATTGAAGGAGCGCCGACATTCCAAACAAATGATCATTAGTAAACCCTAATGATCATACTCCACTCTTATAAATAGCCAGCATTATTTCTCTGCAAAGACCCCCGACAACAAAAGAATAAAAAAATACAGAGTCAGAGAGAGAATACACAGAGAGAGAGAGAGAAGCCAGGAGAGCAACAGAGGAGCAAAAAGAGCACTTCTTCGTCAATGCCAACCATCTTTTCACAAGGAGCCAAGGCTGCATACCGATCGTCCAAGGAGTAAGGCAGGGCTGCCGTCGCCTTCCCGAGCCTCTATCGTCACCCCCAGAATCTAAAATAAACAATTGTACTTAGATTGCTGTACCTAGGTTTTCGTCCCTAGGCTTTCTTTGTACAAGCAAGTTTGTATTGTGAGTCTAAGTTCAGTCCTCCGATAATTGTTCTGTACTTTTACAATCAATGGCAAACACGGTCGAGATTGATACTGGAGTGACACTAGAGTGGTTGCCATGAGACTAAGTATACATGCTATGTACAACCTTCCTCTAGTAATGTTTTCATGGTTATACTGATTTTAGCAACTTTTGGGACGAGATTTAGTTTTTGGGACTTGTTTTAAGCTTTTAATATTGTTTTTCAGTCAGAATCAGCATACCAGCGGTATACCGATGTGTACCGATATAATACCGATTGTGGGTCATTTTTATGTCGTAAAACATGTTGTTACACAAAACAACATACCGCCGGTATACCGGTATAACCGACAAAATGCTGGTTTGTGAGCCCTTATTTGGTTGAAAAGCTGTTGTGACACTTTTCGACATACCGACGGTGTACCAGTCCATACCAACGGTATACCGGTGCGCCATATAGATTTTGAAAGAAGGTTTTTGCCTATATAAACCGACATATCGACTGTGTACCGGTGTGTACCGTCAGAATACCGATCCAGTAACCAAGTTTTATATTTTCTGATTTTGATTTAATTTCCTGATTACTTCTTGCTTTTTGCTTTTACTGTACATGCTATGTCCAATTTATTGTCTTGTCCTGTCTTGCTTGGTTGGACCCGGTACATGTTCATGTCTAGCCTCCTGATAGTGGCCGGTCATGGCGCACTCCTAACTTACTGTACATTTATAGCTTTCTGATAATAGCCTGTCATGGCGTACTCATAATTTCAGTACATGTGCATATTGATTTAGTGGCTCGCCTTAGTGCACTCCTGTCCTGATATTGTTATGTCATGTTGTAGCTTGTTGTAGTGCACATTCTTGCTTGTTGTCCAATCTCGCATGTCTCTTGTCTAGGATGGATTCTGTAAAATGCCATACCCGGAATCCTGAATAAAAATTTTAGGGGTTAACAACTAGCTTGAATATCTAGATCATTGGCAGGAAAGATTCCCAGTTACCTGCAAGTGTCACAACCCACACTCGCTTTTGGGATACGTGTACGTGTCCAAGCCTAGCCTACGCCGCAGTGTCGGCGGTAGTACGCTGTCTATGATAAGCATTATCCATATAAGTACACAGTCCAACATATATCATCCACAACTAAGTCAAGACAAAGAGATTAAACTTAAACGTCTCAATAAATAATTTAAAGAAAGATCCACTGTAAATCAGATAGTCTCGGGAACAAACTCGCTTAAAATAAATATAGAACAACTACAAAAATCCTCTAAGCTCACTAGCTAAGAATAACACGAAAGAGCATAAGGACGAAATATGTTACTCCGCATAAGTAGATGCAACCAGCAAATTGGTAACGTCAGTGCCACCAAGGTATGCACCATAAACCACGAGGCAAACTACGTTATCTAAAACTAAAAAAAAGTTATCCGGTCAGGATTGGAGCAAGATCATCATAAACTACATTACACAATATAATAAACAAGCATGCAGAGTAGCAATAAGAAAAGAATGAATATAACATGTGTCACGACCCGCACCCAGTATAAGGGCACGAGACCGTAGGTACGTCCAGTCTTCGCTGCAGTATCGGCGGTAGAACGCTGTCCTAGGTCTAAATCACAAGGTAACACATTATAATATACTCTCCAAAATGGAGGACAATCTCAGAAGGATACCACTCAATCACAAAGTAACTAAAATGGATAGCATCATAAAAATAGAATAGATAGAAAGATCACAAAGTTCAATATATATTCAGAATTTAAGGAGTTTAAGTGTTATCAACACTACACACTGAGTACAAATCAATACATAATAAGAAACTAAAAGACACAACCCAACAGTCCTAGCAGTCTACTCCAAGTACTACTGGTGTCTCCTCAAGGCTAGCTGGATCCTTCAAGTTCTCTGTAAAATTTTCAACGTTATACAGTCAGGATGGGAACGAGCACATATCTCTGAAAGTAGTTCCAAAATATGGTAGAAAATATAGAACTAACAATAGAATAAAGTACATGACATGCTATAAAAAAGTACAGAAATACAAGAGATATTGATAAGTAAACTGAGTACATGAAATATAATAGAGAATCTATGAACTATAATAAATATAAGTGTTTCAGAGCACAAGATGGTTATGTGATTGGTTTAGGTTGCACATGAGCGATCAATGGTAACTCCATTATACGTTATGGTATAATAGACATATACACGAGTACACTAAAGGGGTTTGATCACATAACCACTTCTACTCCCCACTACCCCAATCAATACACAAGGATCCGGTCAAGTTACGTTACGTACATGATAGTTAGTTTTGTACAATAAGCACATGTGAGCACACGAGAGTACATGAAAGCACACGATTTGTACATGAATAATATGAATACAAGGAGTACATGATGTACATGGTAAAGTACATGAACATGAAATACCCGATGCACCCGTTAAGGGGATAACATCTCATAACAAGATCCATATAGTACTGGTCCGTGATAACAATGTGTCAGCATCAAGTAAAGTAGTCTAAAGCAGGCAATATAGATACTATCATGAATGAAAACTAACAGAGAATGTACTCGCCTGATATCCTGAGCAACGGGTGTGTATCGGTATCCGAACTGGAGTCACAGAGTCCTATTATGAGAAATTAGGATTACAGAGTGTTCTAGATTTAAACAATTGACTAAATATGATATTTACATGCTGTTAGGCTACATCTAGGTCAATGAGGTCAATTTGGGTCAACACTAGTCAAGCTAAGTCAAACTTCAGCTATTTGGTCAACTTGGTCTTATTTGGTCAGTATCTAGGGTGTTGGCTAGTAGGCTATTTAGTGTTAGGCTAAAGAGGTACAAAACCAAATCCTAGACATGGGTTTCCCTCTATATAGTTATCTACTTATAGTGTGACTATAAGATACTCTACTCAATATTCCTTATTAACTACTAGTATTATATACTTGAATGCACACAACTGATATATATAATTGGACATTCATATATGTAAGAGACTTAAGCAGAACAAATGGGTTGTAACCTTAAGTATGAAATTGGATTGCTACTAAGCTAACAGGGACTGGATCATTTGGTGGGTCTGAGCTAATAACCACTGCTAACAAGTTGGGGTTGAACATGGTAATGTGAACTCACCATGTTAATATGAGCAAAGGAGCTAAACTCAAGAGGATATTGGACATTAGAGAGACTAAATCCCTAAACATGTAGAATTATAATTCAAACAAGGAACTGGACATACACATATGTATGCCCAAACCATCCTTCCTATCCCAGTTCATGATTTGAACAAATGGGATACTAATGGGCCGAACTTAAAGCCATGTCCAGGTCCTTGGTACAAACCACCACAACTGATACAAGAACACCAAATGGACAAATCCTATTATGAGACCAAAATAGTATATGGGACAAGACTAAAGCTAAGGGCTCATACTCGAGTCACCCATGTCTTACTAGATTGAACAACAAGGGTTTTTAAGGTAATTAATCATTCAAATTGAAGGAGGCTAACAAGACATAGACAAGAATATTTTAGCTCCAAAAGAGACATCAAGTAGGGTAAGAAGGATGGAACTTAACTAAGGGTGATGGGTTGCTAATGAAACAAAGGCATATATTTCTAATTATCAAGGCAATTAAGGGGCATTGGACTGACACTCAAGACCTCTTCTATACAGTTTTGATGTGCATCTATAATAACATAAGGCCACAAGAACTGGACAACCCAAGGCTAAACAACAGAATGAACTAAAGGTGAAGATCTGAACAACAAAAGGAATGAAAGGCAGTACTAACTGAACCAAGTACTCATCTAACCATACTTGGTAAAGGTAATACAGTGCATACATCAAAGCAAAATGCATGACAGATTAGGAGTGATACAGTGTATTAATTCTTGGATATGCAGTATTTTGTAATACCTCCAATGTAATGCAGTGAATTAGTTTTACTGCAAAACTCTGAACCTGGGTAGGTCCAACAAGTAGGGTTCTTGCCACATGGGATTTGGGTCTGAACAGTAGATATAGACAGGTAATTTAAGTGAAGGATAACACAATAAAGGAAGCCATGTAATGTGACTGCAAATGAAGCAATGAGTGTTAAAGGAGTGTTGCCTAATGACTGAACATGTGATATCTGAAGCATGAACATATAATAGTGTAGGCTATGAATGGAGAGGACTGAATATGTGGTATCAGATTCAAACCATCAAGGTGTGCTGTGGTACCTCTAGCGTAAGGGTTTGGACATCCAAATCGAATGATACAAAATGTGGAATGGGACATCTGGATAAGTGGACAGATACTCAAATGAGCTACATGCAACAGTGAAGGATACATTGGACTAATGCCAAGGAGGCAGGACAATATTAACTATAAATTTAAACAAAAAGATAGGCAGATCGGGTCTGAATCATTAGAGGGATAGGGGACAGAACACAGTTCAATACTGAACTAGGCAAGGATGTCAGATATTAGGATAGAGGGTCAGAACAGATACTAACAGGTCAAACATGGACAGTTCAATCTAATGTAAAGATTGAACTCACATATGCAGGATGTTCTAAGTAGGTGTAGTGCATGTGTCAAATTGAATGCAGTGGTAAATACAAGAAGGGTCTTCCTAAATGTAGGCATGTAGTGAATGAGTAATCTAATGTACAGTGAATAAATGGAGGGTGCAGGACAATATTCAAGAAGTGAAGAATAAAGTAAAGTGGTAGGGCAAATGCATCTGAAAAGTGCTTGACTGAACAAGATGTCCAGGCATCACAATGTGGACCCAAGATCAAGGGACAAGACCAACTAGGATGTTCAAGGTCTGTCAACCCCTTGACCAAATTTTTCTCCTATTTATTAAATTTTATACCATTCCTTATTGGCTTATATATATTTGTTATGTTTTATAGTTTTGTTTTACTTAAAATATTAGAGAGGGACCAAATAGGTAATAATGTAATGGCAGGGACCATAATACAAATGTCCTTATTCAAATTTCCTTTTAAATCGAACCCATAACCCCTGTATTCGAATCCAGTTTGAATTCAAGATAAACCTTCACCCAAAACCTTAGATAAGAGCAAATCAATTCTTCATATCTCCTACAATCCGATCATACACAAGTATATGTACAGAGGCTTGTAGCCGACCCCAAAACCTCTCTACAAACCCTAGAAGTCAATTGCTCCCCTGTCACAAGAACAGCAAGAGAGGAGGAGGAACGTTCAATACTTGTACTCGACCAGGAAGAATCGAAAAAGGTAAATTATATTCGAACACAAGGTTGGTTCAGTTATTAAATCTTATTATCAGGTTGACACTCGATTGCAATGATTTGGTACCATCCTAGTATAGGTCATCTGACCCCTGTAGTGTATAAGGGATGAACGTATCAGTCGAAGACTGATGGTATAGGATTACTCGGTGGCACAGACTTGTATCTGATGATCTCGAATCAGAGTCTTTAGTATCGAATACTTACACTCGACAACTCAATATCAGAAAAACCTGTGTACCATATTATTGGTGTCAAAATTATACTATGTATTAGGCGACATATGGTAGGGAATTAAGATAGTTAGTTTAGTCGCATAACCTCTATAGCTTGTCATATCAGGGATTGTCAGTTAGGTGTCCAGGTCCTGTGCATTAGAGTGATGTCAAGTCCAAAGAGTATCAGGAAAACTGAGAAGGATGGTTCAGCCTACAGTGAAGATTATTAGGTCGCGTGATATATGGGTATCAAAACAAAGATAACATTGGTATCGAGTGATATGTTGGCACACCTATAAATACCAACCTTTGCCATCACGTAAACACCGAGCAGGAACTAGAGGAAATGGTCGACCACCATCTCCGACTCTAATAGGTAAGTTTCCTCCTTAAGCTCTGTGGTTTCCTGCCATTAATGAGGATTGATAGATGTTTGAAGAAATCCCTGAGTAGGGGTAAGGGATGGAAGAACCTGTTCCCATGACTGGTATATCGAGTACCCATTGCGTACAGACATGTGGTATAGAATGCCTGTCCTAGAAACAGAGTCGAGAGAGTCTATGGGTGTACCAACATGATTAGATACATATTCCATCCATGGGGTACAGCCTATAGGGCCTTGTTAATCATATAATATATGGTCGATTGTTTGTAAAAACAAAAGTTGATCTTTATTTCAACAAACTTTGTAAAGAAGATTACAAGAATTCTGGGAAAGTACAACTATAGGAATCCGATCTGAAGACGATCGTTTAATTCCTTGGACGATGTGAACTTTGAAGACGGTAGCCTCTGAAGATTGCAGCAGCACTTTGGCAAGAACTCCTGATCTCTGGTGATGATCTCTGATATTTGTGTGTCTGTATGATCCATGAAGGCTTGAAACTCTATTTATAGAGTTCTGGAAATAACTAACTTTAGTTATTCTGACTTGCGCAGGTTGGATTGCGCACGCTTTGGATTGCGCAGGCAATAAACTGTGCAGGCAGTTACTCGATCGTGGACCATCTGTACGTGATGCGTGGCATTGTTTGATTGAAATACGCTTGATCGTGTACAGACGGTTGCCACATAAAGAGTAATTGATGGCATGAAGGCCATGTGTACATTGTCAGTTATCTTAATGGAGTGTGCCACCTGAATTGCGTTGGCTTCGGATTACGCTGGGATAGACCGGGCTGGGATGGATTGTGCTACAAGCTGATTGTGCTGTATGTACAGCTGTCCTCGAGCATTATGCTGCATGATAAACAAACAATTTCCTCGTTCTTCGTGCTGTCAGCTGTCAGAAGATATAATTTTCTGTCAGGTAATGATGACGAGGCCACGTCAGCTCGCGTACTTGGATGAGTGCGCAGTTCAGCATGCGCAGTCGAATTGTTGCACAATATGTCTTCTGCGCAGTTCACTTGAAGGTTGTATAATTTGATTTTCATGACTTTGTTGATGGGTGCAACTTGATTTTTAGGACCTACAAGACCCGCTTTAAAGTTTTCGAAGTTTGAAGATAGTCAAAGCTTCGAAATACTTTGAATTTTGATTTTAAAATCAAGTTGCGCATATGATGACCTGTCTGCACAATCGGAGGAATTAGCCCCTGTTTATTCGGCACAATCTGAGGAGTTTGTTTATTTTAGAAAACTAAAAATAGTTCATAGTTCTCTCTCTGCCATTCTTTACTTGCTTTCAAACTTTCGAAAGAGAAAACTTCCCAAGCTTTCCTGACTCTTCTTCTTCTTCCCGTCGATCTCCATGGCTCCAAAGCACTCCACCACCGAGAAAGGCAAGGCCCCCGCCGAGTCCTTGACTCGTGCCGCGACGCGCCCTTCTCGTCATGAAGTTGCTCATCCTGCTCTGCAAGGTAGTAAACCCGATCGAAAGACCCTTTTTAGGGTTCTTTAACACTGTTGATCCTTCGAACATGTCTCTTTTTAGAGATTTTGTCATACTGTATCGCCCTGTTTAGGGTTTCGGTTGCACAAACCCAATAGTCTTCATTTTTATGAAGACTATTTTCTTGCGCAATCGGTTAGAACGCGCTGGCAAAAGTTAGCACAATCTGCTGATTTGCGCAAGGCTGTCCAGCGCAAACTGATGCTTTGCACAAGTTATTCAGCGCAATCTGATGGCTTGCGCAAGTGGATGAGTTGGCACCACTGGATAGTTTGTGCATAGAAGCTATTGTTGCGCAATCTGATACTTGCGCAATCTGATACTTGCGCAATCTGATGCTTGCGCAATTTGCTGACAGAATCTTTGATTTTACTTGTACTAAATTCTATTTTTTCTGTTTTGATGCAGTTAACATCAGAGAGGATCCTGAGTATAAAATATTTGTAGGGTCCCTTGCTGAGCCAGAATTTAAAGAAGATTTGTCCCATGTGCTTTTTCTACAATACGCTCTGCCATCCTCCCACCAAGCTATCTTGGTTGCTCAGGACAATAAGACTTTGTTAAGTCTGATAAATGGGCAGCCCCTGCAGTCTGCTGATGCTGTTACCCACAAGAAACCTATATTCTTATTTGGCGAAGCCATCGACAAGAGTTCTCAGCCAAGACCCCGTATTGAGCAGAGAACTTTCCAAAGGAAGGAGAAACTGATCCTATTACCGGATATTGCTAGATGCCTCCCTCTAGCCCGATATGCTCATGCAACCCATCCCAGGAGGATGGACTGGGACATTACTTCCCTCCAGCAGGCACGGACAGGAAAGATTTGTGTCAAGAAAGGCCCAAACAACAGAGATATGTTCTATAGCTCTTCTGAGCGACATAGCACTTTACTCAGAGGGTTGAAACCAGGCTGTATCCCTCCAGAGAACTCTTCTTTGCTGCTGCCGATGAGGACACCAATCTTTGCTAATAAGTATGCAAAGGCTGAGGGGAGATATCCGGATCAGGACATCCGGCTGACCGGTCTGGTGAACCCAGACAACAAGAGGTAGAACTGCATAGCCAACTGGATATTGGCTCAGTTTGAAGACAAGCTTAAGGAGATCGAGCTTTATCATGCGGTATATGCTACCATGTATGGATTCCACCCAAACCCTCATCTGTTTCTGGCCTTGGCAGAGAGGTATAACTATAGGACAGGGACGTTCATGACGCCCTGCGGGGAGATTGGATTGGCCCTCCATGAGATGAAGTACATCTCGTGCCTACCAATGGGAGACTTCCCTTATGAGGAGTATGTTCCCACAAATGATGAGTTAGATAGACTACGTCGGGAAAATGCAGAGATGGTTGCAGTTTTTGACGAACTACTGTGCCATTACAACATATGCTCCCTGTACTATAAAAGCGGTTCTTCCGGCACATGTTATTCCTCTAAGTGGTTACCTTATCTTTTTTTTTAACCATATCATTGAGAAAAAAACTAAGGATCATGACACATGCAACCCGACTTTCTTTTAATCCCTCAGCCACAGTGAAGTAATAAGACTGATGGAAGAAAATAAGAAAATGGATATCAAAGTTAATGATGAATATCAATACCCTCCACTCAAGGCTGGAGATTTTGTCGAGAGTTTTATGAGAATGGGCTACAGGCCCATGTCAAGAGAAGCTCAGCTAGCGGGTTTCCTGACATACTGGCTCCGTCGATTTGTCGTACCCGGAGCAAGCGCCGTGGACCGCTTCCACCGTGGCGTACTTTTTACTGCTGTCCGGTTAGTCTTCGGCTACCGGATGGATTTGCTTTCAGCGATGACCTGTAGAATAAATGCAGGTCTTCGTCTGTATGTTGACTCCATGATCAAATGGAAGGGTGAAAAGGGGAACTTCCCTCGACTGGAGTTGTCTTACACCTATCTATTCGGGTGGTTGCTTCTGCACCATCCGTCTTTGATGAACCCCGACATGGGAGCAGTCGGCGGTAGCTTTCTGCGTAGATTCTCCCGGAGCAAGTGGGTGTACGTTAGTCTGAAGGACTGCAGACGTGCCCTGAACCTTGGAAAGGGATGGAATTTTTACTGGTTTGCCCCTCCAGCCGGTTATGAACACATGTCAGCAAATTTAGTCAACCTTGGAAGGCAGCCGTTAGGTCGAGCAGCTTTTGACTGGCTGAAGGCGATCAGGCCATCGCATTTGGTGTACAGATTTGAAGAGGAGTGTTATCTGGAACCATATCTGCCAAGTCGCTTCGCTCGTCAATTTGGTTACGACTAGTTCCTTGTGGGCAACGCTATAACTTGCCTACAAGGAAAGGGGTATCTAATTGATGGTGCCAGAGCATGGGCCTACTACAATGCTCGAGACACAAGGACAGTGTTCTCGATGCCAACCAAGAATGATCATGGCCCTAGAATGTTATATATATATTCACTGTTTTATACAGCTACAAACACTTTCGTCGAGAACTTTAATCTGGTAGATAGCTTCGCGACGGCGACGCGTTTGAAGAAAGGAGCAACTGCTGTGCTAGCTCCAGGAAATGATGAACAACATGAACCAGTGGATGATCCCTTAGAAGCCTCAAGGGAAGCTAACTTCCCTGAGGAAGTTAATGAACCACTGAAGATTTCTTTGAAAGTTGTTAAGTCTTCGGCTAGGGAAAGGAAGAGAAGAATTAATGAGCCTTCCTCTCCGGTTGCCAAAAAGAAACTCCTCTTGGACCCATCAGAGAAAGTCACTACCAGGTCGCAGTCTCGGCAACTAGCCGAGTCGACCCGAGAAGAAGCGACCACACCGACTTCTCTTCTACAGCGGGTTGATGTGGTAGATGTGGAGAGTCCCGAAAGACCTCTTCGTCGAAAGAAACTGGCTTTTAGGAAAAGAAAGAAGGTGATCCTGTCCTCGGTGGTGGCCAGTGCTGCTGCTGGAATTACTATGTCATCTCCGACTCCTGTCTCTGAGTCTAGGCAGGAGACTCCTAGTCCAGAACGGAGGGACGAGACTGATCAGAGAGAGGAGGCTACAGAGCCTAGGGAGGATATTATAGAGGAGGAGCAGGAAGCTTTACGATCTCCTTCACCAGCAGTAGAAACTACTCAACTTCCTGTTACACCAGGAACAATTCGCGAGGAGGAGGATCGTTTAATGATTGAAGCATTAAATGATTGTGACTTCGGTCTACAAGAAGATGCTGATCATACTTCTGCTGCTACCAGCGAAGAAGTACCTGAGGATAGCATGAGCACTGAAGATACATCAATAGAGGTTATTGATGATACTTTAAATCAAGAAGAGAACATGGATGTCCATAAATCTTCTGAAGTTGTTGAAGACACACTAGCTCCTGAAAAGGATGTTGAGGTGGATGTGTCTCTTGAAAAGAATATAGGTGAGGAAGTAGCGCCGGAGGAAGCTACTACCGCTGATCCCAAAGGTATTAAATAAAATTATTAATCTTCTTTTCATAGATTAACAACTGATATCTCTATTTTTGATCCATATAGAAATTGAATCATCTCCGGTTCCTCCTTGCACTGATATAGTACCGATAACAGCAATAGCCAGTAGCAGTCGACATCTGTCGGGCGGTTCTGAGGCCGGAAGTAGCCAGGCAGTAATGTCTGAGGCTACCTCTGCTAAACTAGAATCTGTACCCACAGACGAAAGGCTTGTTGCTGGAACAAGTCATGGTAAGATTGCCTTTGATCTTTTGATCCTTTTTAATTAATTGTTAATGACTACAACAATCAATGATAGGTTCATTTGTCCTTGCAGAAGAACAACCGGGAGGAGCGACCAGTTCTACTTTAGCTCCCTTATTTAAAGAACCATCTATTCAAGTGCAAGAACGTCCATCTTCCCAGGTACATGCTGCTTCATCGTCAACGGGAGTAGCTGCTACCCCTGGCGCTTTGGCAACTAACCAATTTATCATTAGTTCTTTCAGCAACCTGTTCTTTAATGCATTGGGACCCCTAGTAGATAGGGTACTAGAGAAAGAAGTTGTTGATTTCACCACTGTTAGAAGCCCAACCTCTCATTTGATAAATGCCATCCGAGGTTAAGGAGATGAAACTCAAGCTGTTTTTCTCGAGCACATACTAGATGAGCTAGAAGCATCTGCTAAGATCTATAAGGATCTTAATCGAGGGGAAGTGGACTCCTTAGTACAAGCTAAATTTGAAAGGATGTCTCAAGAAGTTGCCATTGAGAATGCTAATTTCCAGACTTTCATAGACACTTATACTGCCAAAGCTTCAGAATATGATTCTCAAATGGAGATAGCCACCTCTGCTGCTGGAGAGAAGGAGGAAAAAGTTACTAAGTTGAAAGCAAAATCTGTTCGTCTTCAGGAGGAGATTGCCCGTCTCCAGGAAGAGTTGAAACTGGTTCAGCATACTCTAGAAGATGAAGTCACACAGCATCAAGCTGCCACTCAGCAACTGGCCATTCTGACTCAGGAACGAAATGAATATGTCACGACTCACCAGGCTAAAATCTCCCGCCGTTTAGTGACCTTACCGACTTTTAATGAAAAGTCTGGAATAGAGGAAACTAGGAGACGTGTGATGGACTCCCGTGAGGAGCGACTAAAATCTTTAAAGTAGCAGATGGTTAATTTGATGTCACCACCGACTGAATAGAAAGATTTTTTGTATCTTCTTGTTTTGTAATATGTATCTTTGTAATGTCTTTCATCTTTGATCAATAAAAAGACATTTTTGTGGCTCTATTATATGTTGCATATCTTGTTCAGATATAAACAATAGCGATAGAAAATATATTTAGAGGTACAAGACATGATATATTTCTTGATTTTGGAAAATAACCATATTCAATTATATCTGCTCAGAGGTAATATGGACGTGGCAAATATAATTTATCGAATATCATTATTTCAATAGACAACTTAATCAAAGATGACAAGTTGCTGATAAGAACGAACTGGATGATTCGTAAAAATGTGTGAACGAAATAAATGAACAAAATAAATCGTCGGGATGAACGGATGGACCGTCAAATGAATTAAATGAACGGATAAACCGTCAGATGATGAACGGGCGAACCGTCGGATGAATGAATATGATAAACGGGTGAACCATCAAATAAATGTGTCGCTTCATAGTCTTACGACTCTCTGTCTATAAATAGAACAGAAAATCAAATGGGATGGTCACTTTCATTTTTCAACATAAAGATGTCGTCTGGAGATGCATCCAAGAAGGCTGAGATCGCCCCGAAGGTAAAAGCGGGTACTGAGGAACATCCAGTCGAACCGGCTCAACCAAAGCAGATAGCAACGGGCGAAGGTTCGTCTGCCCCCAAACCGCCAAAGGATATCTTGGACTTCCTTCTTGAACCTGGGAAGACTGAAGAAGAAGAAGCCATGAGGATAGCTGCTTGCAAGTTCCTGGTGGGTTCCAGCAAGAATGTTCTCGACTCTTTTGCTGATCATGTTTTTGATAAGGATGGTAGTGGCCCACGTCCCAATTTTGAGAAGGATGATAGTGACCTTCCTTGATATTATGTACTATCATTCAAGATAAAATAAAATTGAATTTTATTTATGAACTTGTCTGATAATTACAAGCAATATCTGTTACATTTATACATAATACTTTTTGAGGAATTTGCCATTGATAGGCATCATTGCAACTCGACCGTCTAGCTCTGTGAGTTGATAGGCTCCATTTGAGAAGACTTTGCTCACGATGTATGGCCCTTCCCACTTTGCATCGAACTTGCCTTTGCTCGAGTGAGTCATAGTCATAGGACGTCTGACGGTTAGAACAAGCTCTCCTTTCTGAAAGGCTCTGACCTTAACTGTGCGGTTGAAAGTCTTTGAGATGCTGGCTTGGTATAACTCAATATGCTGTTGAGCCAATAGCCGCTTCTCATCGAGCGCCTCCAATTCTTGGAGTCGAAGAAGGTCATTGTTCTCTGTCGTGAGTTCATTGGCGATAGCAATCCTCAAAGACAGAATTTGGAGTTCCAGAGGTAGAACTGCTTCACAGCCGTACACCAAAGAAAAGGGTGTACAGCCTGTAGGGTTGCGGACCGTAGTGCGGTAGGCCCAAAGACATTCTCCAAGCTTTTCACTCCAGTTTTGTTTGTTAGTGGATACAAACTTTTTGAGGAGCTTGATGATAGTCTTGTTAAAAGCTTCAGCTAAGCCATTAGTAGCAGGATTGTAGGCTGTCGAAGCGACCTTGTCAATCCGATGATCATCACAAAACCTTGTGAACTTTTGGCTGATGAATTGAAGTCCATTGTCGTGGATGATTTGTCGAGGTACACCAAATCTATAGATGACATGGTGTTTGACGAAGTTGATGACGCTACTGGTCTTGACTTCAGCCAATGGTATAGCTTCGGCCCACTTGGAGAAGTAGTCGGTTATTGCCAGCATAAACCGATGTCCTCTAGAAGAAGGAGAATTGATGGGACCGATGATGTCCATGCCCCAAGCTTTAAAAGGCCAGGAAGCAGCAGTAGGATGAAGGAATTCTGATGGTTGGTGAATAAAATCTGCGTGGATTTGACAAGCTCGACATTTTCTTGCATAATCGTTGGCATCAGATACCATTGAGGGCCAGTAGTAACCCATGCGTCGGATGCGATCCTGTAGCTTAGGACCAGGTTGATGTGCTCCGCAGACACCATCGTGAGCTTCACGCAATACTTGCTTCGCTTTATCACCAGCAAGACAGTACAAGAGTGGGCCGTCATAAGTCCGCCGGTAGAGAGTTTTGGTGGTCTGATTGTAGTAGAATCGTAGAGACCGTCGACGAATACTCGTAGCCTCCTTGGGATCTTCAGGAAGTATGTCATGGACTACGAAGTCGATGAAGGGAGTTCTCCAATCTTCACTGATGACATTGACTTCAGTAAGATTACTAAACTCAATATTACGATTGTTTTCGACGCAGAACAATTCCCGATTAGAGATGACCACCACCTGCTGTCTTTTGATAGGGATGGCTAAAACTGCTGCAAGATTGGCCAAAGCGTCTGCCTCAGTATTGCAAGCTCGGCATACATATTCAATGAAGAAGGCTTTGAATGATGTAGCCATATTGATTGCCGCTTCAAATTAAGGCACTAGATCTTGATGGCGAACTTCATAAGTCCCTCTAACCTGGTTAACAACCAGCTTGGAGTCACCATAGACTTTAAGATACTCGACGTCAAGTTGTTTGGCTAGCTGAAGGCCAATGAGTAGAGCATTGTACTCTGCCACATCGTTGGAGCAAGGTTCATCTAAGGAGTAGGCCCTTTGGATAGCTGACCCGTCAGAAGAAACAAGGACAACTCCAACTCCTGCGACAATGGCACCATTGGATCAAATCCTGGATGCACCGTCAAAGAATAGACGCCATGTAGGAAATTCTTCAGAGATCGTATTAGATTCCAATGTCTCGTCTGGAATTTTATCATAGAGTTTGGATGTCTCTGGAACAGGATGAGCTGCTAAGAAATCCGCCAGTGCTTGACCTTTGACAGATTTTTGAGGAACATATACCATGTCATATTGGGCTAGCAGAATGGCCCATGTAGCCAACCGAGAATTAAGTGTGCTAGGCTTCTTCATCAGTACCTGAAGAGGATTAACTCGGGATATGACATGAATAGTTTGGCCAATGATGTAATGCCGAGTCTTCTGAACAGCAAACATAAGAGCTAGGCATTCTTTTTCGACCAGACTATAACGGTGTTCAGCACCAATCATCGTACGACTGAGATAATAGATAGCTTGTTCGTGGCCTTCTTTGTTCTTTTGGGCAAGTAAAGTACCCAATGAATGGTCCATAGCACGGACATACATTAAGAATGGTATGCCAGAGATTGGTGGCACCAATACTGGTGGAGTCATGAGATACCGCTTTATGTCGTCAAATGCTCATTGACATTCTTTGGTCCAAACGAAAGATACACCCTTCTTCATTAGTTGAGTAAATGGTCTGCAGCGTCCAGACAGATTCGAAATGAATCTTCTAATGTACGCAAGTCGACCTTGGAATCCTAGTAGCTCTTTTAGGTTACGTGGAGGACGCATCTCTTGAATGGCTTTGATCTTCTCAGGATCCACGTGTATATCCTTAGAGGTAATGACGAAGCCGAGAAATTTGCCACTAGAGACACCCAAGAATGACTTGGTAGGATTCATTTTGAGTTGGTGTTGGCGCATAAGGTTGAAGATAGTTCTCAAGTCTTGGATGTGATCTTCTTTTAGACGACTTTTGACAGCAATATCGTTGATGTAGCATTCGACAGTCTTGTGCAGATGATCTCGAAAGATGGTACTCATGGCTCGTTAATATGTTGCACCGGTGTTCTTGAGACCAAATGGCATGACAGTATAGCAATAGACTCCGCGAGGAGTGCGGAAAGAAGTATATTTTTCGTCTTCGGGATCCATCCGAATCTGATTGTATCTAGAGAATCCATCCATGAAAGATATTCTTTTGAACCCACAGGTGTTGTCAATCATGACGTCCGTGATAGGGAGAGAAAATTTATCTTTTGGACATGCTTCATTAAGATCCCGAAAGTCGATGCAGACTCGAACTTTGCCGGTTTTCTTTAGAACTGGGACGACATTGGCTACCCAATCAGGATGCTGCTCTTCTCGAATAAAGCCACAAACGATGAGCTTCTTGACTTCATCGTCGATTGCGTCCATCATTTCTGGCTTGAAACGTCGTTGTTGCTGTTTGACCGGTTTTGCATTAGGCAAGATGTTCAGTTTGTGAGTAGCAACTTTAGGATCTAGATGTGGCATGTCTTCATAGCTCCAGGCAAAGACGTTAATGTATTCTTGAATAAGAAGAATTAATTCTTGCTTAACTGCCTCTGGAAGATTTTTGCTGATGAATATTGGACGAGATGACCCGCTCTCTCTTACATCGATTTAAACTAATTGATCTTCAGTAGGAGGTTCTCTTTGTTCAAATCGGAGTTCCCATTGGGTATCCATTCATTGAGCCCAAGGATCTGTTTCAGGACTTTCTTCAATATCCTCATCATAACCTTCTGGAAGTTCGACGGAGACCATGTTAGAAGATACCGTCAGCCGATGAACTTGACCGATGCTGGTGTCAGAATCCTATGATATGGAATCAGAAGAGTTAGAACGCTCCTCACTATCGGATTCAGAGGCTGCTGGGGATAATACTGGAGGTGAGGCATATCCGAGACCTCTTTTGGTCCTGCTGTAGTACATTTCTGACTTTCCTTTCGGCACAGCCGTACGGATAGGAGTTTTTCTACCCTTACCGTAGTTGAGGCCACTCTTGAAGTTGTAACCCATTTTTCGGATGATGTCTTTTGATTGTTGACTGTAACGACGGAGTTGAAGATGACCCGTGTCGTTACTTTTGCTATCATCCGTATAGCTGAATTGTTGTTCCGGTCCTTTACTAAAAAAGTATTGGACTCTTGTATTTCTTACGAGCGGGAACAATACGATATGAATCCTTTGGGTGTTCAAATGAGACTTCTGTTTGAAGAGATTGCACAACTCCCATCGTAAATGATTAAAAGCTATCTAACATATCCAAATAGCACTTAGCATGATAAATGACATCAGTATACTGGAAAGTAGATGTTTTTTCATTGATTTGTACATTTGTATTTACAGTAGGACCTTTAGCCTTAGCAGGCTTGGTCAGATTGATTACAAGAGGGGAAGAAGAAAAACGTGGAGGAGGATTGGCTTTGTTACGACGGAGGTCGATAACAAGCGGCTCAGAGGAGGTGAGCTCCCTTTTATCCTTGTTATGAGATAAATCAATAACAAGTGGCTCAGAAGAGGTGAGCTGCCTTTTTTCCCTGTTACGACGTAAGTCTATAACAAGTGGCCAGAAGAGGTGAGCTCCCTTTGATCCCGATCATCATCAGTTGGTTGCTTCTGGACTGGCAAGTGAATAGCCAGTGGCTTGGAAGACTGAGGAAGAGAAACTCGCCATTTGACAGGTATGATGAGGGTGTCATTAGGCACTGTTTCTGGCTCTTCTTCAGTGTCCAGAGACAGGACTACCTTCATGAATTCATCCTTGTACATACGGGCATCATTGCAGTATACTTCGACGCCTTTGAAAGGATAAAGATCAGCAACCTCCTTTTACACGTCTCTATTGTCATCGACATATTTAAAACATTGATGGAGAGTCGAAGGAACAATGTTATATTCGTGCAGGAATGGTCTTCCCAACAGAGCATTGTAAGAACAACCATGATTGTCAATGATGTAGAAGGTCACCTTTGTGCAAAGATTGCCTATTTGGAGTTTTAGGCGAATCTTGCCCAGAGGTTCACTTCTTCCTTGGTTGAACCCGAGAATGGTGGTGATTGTACTGGAAAGACTATGCACTGGGATCTTCAATGCATCCAACATTGTCTTCGATATAATGCTGAAAGCAGACCCTGGATCTATAAGAATACGATCGACTTTCATCGAGTCGACATATCCTGTGTAGTAAAGAGGACGGTCGTACCTGTTGTCTTCCATCAGCATGTCATCCTGTGTGAAAGTTATGTTTGGAATTAATTCCAACACACTATGACAATGGAGGCAAGAGACTAGTTCTGCTTTTGGCTTCTTTAGCAGGACTAGACAAGTTTCAGCTTGCATGAGAGCCTCACTCAGAGTTTCTCAAGTCTTTTTAGAGAGACGCAAAAGCTCGAAGATGGATAGCCGGGCCGGTGTATTGGCCAACTGAGCCAAGATATCGAAGTTGTAAGGCTTTTCAAGTCCAGAAGGAGATGACTTCTTCAAAGGTTTGTCGAAGCGGACTTGTTGTTTACCTTTGTCAGCGATCGTCGGCTTGGGATGAATAGACTCTACAACCGGTGAGGATGCAGTAGGAATATCCTCAGTAGAAGCAGGCTACACTGGAGCAGGCTCAGAAGAAGAAGTAGGATTCTCTTGAGCTTCGGGGTAATCTTTTAAATAGGCTTTTCCTGATCTGGTGCCTAACAGGATTTCCTCGTCATCTATGGGGTCAAAAGACACCATATTGTAAATCTTTGTCTTGCCCTTAGAGCGGTCTTTCTTCTTGGCGGAAGAGGGAAGTTCGAACTCTGAAGCAAGATCCGAATGAATCCACATAATCTCACCATTGTCAAGAGACAAGGGGACGAGACCTTCACTTCGTCGAGGAGGGAGATTCTCGATCGTAAGAGTAGCTTTGGGGATAGGAATGACACCATACTGTACCATCTGGGGCAGAAAGTCACCGAATTGAACTGAAACCATGTTTGCGGTAACAGTCTTCTCGTCTTGCTGCAGAGTGACAACATCGGCGTTGACCAGCTCTTGAATTTTGCCTTTGAGAACATAACATGCTCGAGTGGGATGTCCAATGAACCTGTGATAAACACAGTACTTAGGATGATCAGTCTTACCGACTTTATCAGGCTTCTTCGGATCTGGGAGCTGGATCTTATTGCTTTTGATCAAGCAATCAAAGATGCTCACTGTGTCATTCTCGTCAAAAGAGTATTCTACTTTCGGACGAGGTTCCCTTGGTGGAGGTGCTGAAGAAGTAGAAGTGGACGTAGGGGGAGCTACGTTGACCGCCAGAGATTCTTTATTCTTGTTCGTCAAGTTGATATTCAAAGTTTTTTTTCCTTTGCGGTTGTTCTGGCGATTGCCACCACCCGATGTCTGGTGTTCATCCCGGTCGGGGTTAGACATTTGTACCCCTAGCTGCTTGAATTTATCAGCGCTAACTTCAGCTGCTTTAGCATTGACAATGAAGGATGGCCAATCTTGGAACTGAGTAGATCCTGTCCACATGCTGATGATAGGCAAAAGATTTGCCTTGCAGGTGTCTATGGTGACAGCGGCCGGAGTTCCAGGAGGCATTTTTAAAGCTTTCTGACGGAACCTTTCAATGAAACTCTCAGCAGTTTTATTGTGTCTTTGTTTGATTTTATTGAGGGCTGACATGGTCATGTCGTTGATCCCCTCATAGAATCGTTCCAAGAAGATTTGTTTTAGGCCAGAGAAGGAGGTGATACAACCATCGGGCAAGCTTCTGTACCAATCGTATGCCACGCCGGCTAAACAGCCAACGAATACTCTGGTAAGAAGAGCGTCATTTGGTTGAAGTTGAATAGTCATAACCTCAAAGTGGTTAATGAACTGACTGGGAGAAGTGCTGCCATCAAACAGCGAGATTGTTGAAATCTTGTACTTAGAAGGAAATAGGACTTCCTTCCATTCAACTGGATAGGGTTGTTTGATCCCCAACCTTTGCAAGTTGTCCTTCTCTTTAAAGGCCTTGAACTGAGTGCGCATGAGCTTGACAGCTTCATTGGCATCTTCCACTGATGTAGAAGGAGCAGGCTGAGTCACAGTATTAGGAGGAGGAACAGCGTGGTAAGCACTACCCCCAGCACCTGATTGACTGGGTGTAGGATGGATCTGTACAGGAGGTACTTGAAGAGATGCTACCCCCAGTCCTGCATTGACATGCACCGACGATGCTATGATTTTAGGATTTATAGGAGGTACAGTCGGTGGTACCGTATGCTGGGCCACAATGATAGAATGCATACTTGCGACCATTTCGGCCATGGTCAGCTTGTCTTCTAGCGCAGCTATTCGTTGTTCTTGACTAGCTGAACTGGAAGCATCGGGATCCTCAGTGACAACATAAGCTGTCACTTCTCTAGGTATAGTGGAGGACACTGTTTGTTCCGAACTTTCGCTGTATGCATCATAGTCGGAGAAAGAATCATCTCCTGGGTGAGAAAGAGGAAGATGACCGGAAGGATCTTGAAGATTCCTTTGACCGATTGTGTCTCGGCTTCGGGATCGGGTATGTTGGAATACTCCTTCAGAAGATTCTTAGAGTAGATTCAAATACCGTTGGCTTGGCTTGCGAGACTTCCCGTACTTAGAGCACTTCCTACCCCCAGTGTCTCTGGAAGTCATGTTGACAGAAGCGTACAAAACTTCGTTTTCATCTTCTGACATAAGTTCGGAGTTTCAAAAGTTCAAACGATCGAAGACAGATCGTCTTGTTGTCTGACAACAGCACTTGATGACCACTTTATGATTACAATGGTGTCCAAGTGGTGGCACTGGGGATGTTGAGATGTTGTCCCATTTTTGCTTGAGGTGTTATCTGAGATCAGGAACAGCAACGGGACGAGAAGAAGTTCGAGGGATGTGTTCTTTGACAATATTCGGAACATGGTTTCGGTTCTTCAAATGTTTTGTCCCTTGAGTGTACAGGGAAGTACTCATTTCATTGGCATAGGTGTCCGGATTTTTGATCCTGGAAGTTTGCTTCTGATGCTGGTTGGTCTTCGGCATTGGCTGTTTGCGTTTCACCGAAGTTGGTCGATTGAGATAAGTTCTTAGATCAGCAAACTCACCCCCAGGGGTTTCTGTCTGAGACACCAGCAATTTTCCCTATTTTGAACGGGATATCTGAAGAGTTGGAAGATCTTGGAACTCTGTTACCGGAGTAGGCAGAATACCTCTCTGATCAGTACACTTCCCTTTGGCAATGAGGGAAGAAGAATCCTTGTGAGAAAGGGTTCTTGTACTGATTAGTGCCGGAGCACGTTCAGTTTGATCTTCTACGGTAAAAACCGAGGAAGACTGAGAAAAGACCAAAGGACCTTTTCCTTTGTTTTGTGAAGAAGGGTTAGCTAAAGAGCGTTTCCCTCTGTTGTCTTCCAAGTCGTGGGACGAAGAAGTTTGAGAAAAGACCAACGGGCCTTTTCCTTTGTTCTGGGGAGGAGGAGGAATAGCCAAAAGACTACCCCCTATGGATTGCACAAGAGCAACAGGGTGTTTGAGAGGAGGAGCAGGGCTTTTCCCCTTGCTGTAGGAAGAGGAGAGATCAGCCAAAGGGCTGTCTCTCTTGGATTGCGCTGGCGCAGTTTGTGCATGGGTTGATGGCGCACTGGCAAATTGCGCATGAGTAACTCTGGCAGAAAGTCTTCTGGCCTCAGTCACGGTGGCTTGTGCAGCAGGAGTCTTATTGCCAGAGTGCTTGAGTTGTACTCTGGTTGCTGGAGTAGTGGATTACGCAGGCAAAGTGGCAGCCAACTGCGCTAGAGAAACAAGAGTTTTGCACTTTGACAGGGCATGAAGTAGTTTGTGCACTGGCAAGAGAAGCAGCATACTGCGCATAAGCAGTAGCAGTAGACTGCGCAACAGAGGCAGCAGCCTTGGGAACAGAGGCAGTGGACTGTGCAGCAGGCTAGGCAGCAGAAGTGGACTGTGCAGCAGTCTTGGGGACCCACACTGGATGAACTTTGCTCGTGGCAGAAGTTGTTGCAGTGTGATGGGTGGTCCTGGAGTAGATCATCGCCTCGTAGGCCGTCTGGTTGACCTTTACAACCAGTGTCTTCTGCGTCTTTTTGATAGACGCAACGTCATATTGAGTTGTCACTTCCTCGTCAGAGGAGAAAGTCGTCCCAGCAGAGTCGCCATTTTGTTTGCAAAAATAAAAGTTGATCTTTATTTCAACAAACTTTATAAAGAAGATTACAAGAATTCTGGGAAAGTACAACTATAGGAATCTGATCTGAAGACGATCGCTTTATCCCTTGGACGATGTGAACTTTGAAGACAGTAGCCTCTGAAGAATACAGCAGCACTTTGGCAAGAACTCCTGATCTCTGGTGGTGATCTCTGATCTCTGTGTGTCTGTATGATCCATGAAGGCTTGAAACTCTATTTATAGAGTTCTGGAAATAACTAACTTTAGTTATTCTGACTTGCGCAGGTTGGATTGCGCACGCTTTGGATTGCGCAGGCAATGAACTGCACAGGCAGTTACTCGATCGTAGACCATCTGTATGTGACACGTGGCATTGTTTGATTGAAATGCGCTTGATCGTGTACAGACGGTTGCCACATGAAGAGTAATTGATGGCATGAAAGCCATGTGTACATTGTCAGTTATCTTGATGGAGTGCGCCACCTGAATTGTGCTGGCTGCGGATTGCGCTGGGATAGACCGTGCTGGGATTGATTGCGCTGCAGGCCGATTGCGCTGTATGTACAGCTGTCCTCGAGCGCTGTGCTGTACGATAAACGAATAGTTTCCTCGTTCTTCATGCTGTCAGCTGTCAGAAGATCTGATTTTTTTCAGGTAATGATGACGAGGCCACATCAGCTCGCGCACTTGGATGAGTGCGAAGTTCAGCATGCGCAATTGAATTATTGCGCAATCTGTCTTCTGCGCAGTTCACTTGAAGGATGTATAATTTGATTTTCATGACTTTGTTGATGGGTGCAACTTAATTTTTAGGACCTACACCGATTCTCATGGTAATGATCTAAGTCCTGTTAATGAAGGTTATGTGGAGGTGTCTATTAGATGATTGTATCAACACCAAATAAGTACATGAGCTAGGAACCACATACACCAAAAAATCAGGCCGGGGTCCATGTTTCATCGTATCGTATCAGACACTGATTGGGCATTAGTGTCAAGTCGAGAAAAGGGGTAATGTTCTTGAATAGGTACAGCAGGGGATACCTTGAGTAACATGCAAGGTATCGGGGATCAGTGTACCTATAGTATACCAGTATAAATCTTGGTGAACAACAAGAATGGGATACGCTCTACACATTACAGAGGGTCTAAGAGGTGCTATAAGTATTGTGTACCCGAATCACACATTGGTCATCGTTTGGTGGATAGCAATCTAGAATAGGTAATGTCAGTAAAAGAGAAATCAGTTTCATAGATGCATGTATGGGTAAGAGTCCCCAGAGACAAGAAGTTAACTGAAGCATCAGTATTGAGAGTTAAAACACATCTAAGAGGCACTTGTACCCTTCAATGCATAGAATCAGTAAACACTTGTAGAGCCTAAAGGTTTACGACCATAGGCATATAACAGTTATGGTAGAAACCTTCGAGTATCTGGAACCCACACTCTTCCAGATCAGAACTTTGATCTGGCACCTTAGACGTTTTAGCCTTGTATTGCTGCTACTGTGTGTGGGTTGCTCTCCAAAACATATCTTATTAAGGCTATTAAGCAGGGAAAGGGGTGTCCTCGGAACCCAAGTTTAGTATGACACTGGCCCCTGTTAACCTACAGGACAAAAGAGAGTGCGGGAAGCAGGGCAGCAAGTGATGAAAGCATGAACAGGTAGAATAGGATTTAGTAATTAGGTTAGAGTCAGAATTGTTGTAAGAGATGGTATCACACTCGTCATGTGTGGGTGTCTGTAACCATAAATACAGGAGTACCAGTCAACTTGGGGGATTCATAGATACAATATCACATGTGGAAGAGGATATGAGTACAGCTAAGTATCAGAAAAATGAGTTTGGGCTTATAGGCAAAGTCTGTACATATGAGCATATATTAGTTCATGGCTCATGTACAAGTGTATGTGTTATAAGGGGGTCCATGTATCAGCTTGGTAATACAACAATACCAGTTAAGAAGTAAGGTATCCAAGAGTAATCTAGACTAAATGAGGGTGTATCCTAGGGGCAAACAGTAACAGGATAAATGTGACTTACAGATAGGATGATATGTGGCCAATGCCTAGTACAACTAGAGCTAAAAACCAAACAAAGATCAGGAGTACCCTAGAATACTAATATGCTATAAAACCCAACTTGGCCTAGAAATAGACCTAGAGACTAGTAGGTAGTTTATCATGGATTACAATCGTTTTACTCATACTATAAGTTCTTAAACAGGTTACTTGGATCTTCATACATGTTGTAATCCGTATCCGCAGCTTAGGACCACAGGCAAGTATACCTTGCCTCCCTCTACAGTTTTATTTACATGCATTTTATTATTCAGTCTTTGATTGTTTATGGACATGTGCTCTTCGTATTATATTCTGTTGAGTTGTTTTCATATAGCCGTGTTCATGTTTGGCCTTGTAGTCACATTTGGAGTTGCTCTTACCAGTACCTTGCTTGAGTCGTATCATAGAGCGAGTGCGTATAGTTGAACTGCTAAATCCTTGATTATCGTTTATACAACCAGAGAGTCCACACTCGGGATGAGGGTTGATCAGTACACCAGAGAGTCCACACTCGGTACGAGGGTGTTTGTCGTGTTCATTGGCACCAGAGAGTCCACACTCAGGACGAGGGTGCTTTGCCTTGAACTAACCAGAGAGTCCACGCTCGGGACGAGGGTTAGTGCTTAGTTCAAACCCGTGAGTCCACACTCGGGATGAGGGTTTGGTTTTCTATTGATCTCGTGTTCATTGTTCATTCGGTAGTTCATTTATGCGTAGTTGTTCTAGTGTTCGTGTCAATAGCCACTTGTCGTGTTCTGTTTCCTTGCTTATATATTTTCTTACGCATGATAAAACTGTTAGATAGGCATGTTTATATGTATCTTGCTATGTCCTCTGAGGACCTGATGATCTCTTCAGGTTTAGCCGAGTTTGAGTCAGGAGCAGACGAGGGAGTTTGAGTCAGCATCAGACCACGGTACCTTGCAGTTGAGATTGTCTTAATTAGAAATTTGTACTCAGTTAGTTTATTTCCTGTATTTCTCTCCTTCAGTCTATTTCGTCTATTGGTAGTGGATTTGTGTCTACCGGACGTGACTTTGATTCTTGGAAACATTCAGTTTATATTCTTTATTGCTCAGTTTCATGGTTATTCATTGATCTCAGTTGATACTTGTTTATTCTGTGGATGAGATATAGATTTTCCATGTGATACTAGATTTAGTGACTTATAAGTTATAGACAGCATTCTACCGCCGATACTGCGGTATAGACTGGGCTTGGACACGCTTCGTATCCGAAATACGGGTGCGGGTCGTGACAAGGTCTGCACAAGTGAATAGATGCTCCTACAATAGAGTATGCAGGAAGTTTATTTGGTGATACAGGGCAATACCTGCGTTTACAAATAGGAAAAACATACCTGAACAGAATGAGTCAGTATGGTCAGAACAATGAATAATAATGTGGGGGATGATCTCCACACAAATGAACAGAACATGAGTATAGCAAATGTCCTGCATAATGTACGGACTGGTATTCTCATATATTGGACTGAACATGTCAAAACTGAACAAAGCTAAATGCACAACAACTAATATGGACTGTACAGTCCAATGATTGAACCTAAGAAGCTATGCTGGGTTGCTTTATAGGGACAGGACACTACATGGCTGAGCAAGTCATGAAAGGGGTTGACTTATGAAGGATGATGAGATGAGGATTGAACCAGGCAAGTGGACAGGACAATGGTTAAATATGCAGGACAAGGCTAACTGAATGAACCAAACTTGAAATGGAGAGATACCTTGACGAACAGTGAACAATACATGCAAATCCAAAGCCCCGAGTCCAGTTACACTATCCAAATCCATTCCATATCACAAGACAACAACTAGCATTGCTAATACACTATACTACTAATAGAAAACACCAATTATTAAAACTAAAATTTAAGTAACAAACACCCTAAGATTCATTTCGTCGAACACTTGATATGCGTATCTGATATTCTCGTGATACGCACCTCAGATGAATTCGAACTTGACCCAAATTCTTTCTAATGCCATGAGGACCCTAAATGAATGCATGTACAATAAGGAATGAGAAATTTGAAGGTGTTTAGAGGCTCTTACCACTTGAGAGATGGATTCCCAAGGAATAATTTCTAGATCTAGAATCTCCTTCAAGCTTCAAGGCTCCAAATCCTTCCAAATCCATCCTAGCTAGAAAATAGAGCATTTTTCTCTCTAAGGGGAAGAGAATGAACCTAATTTGGGTCAATTTTTAGAAGAAATGATGGTAGGAGGAATTTGGAGGAAAAACTTTAATTTAGGGTTTTGGTTTTGAATGAAAGGGGAGGAAGATGAAGAAGTGGGGCTATTTAATGAAGGTGGGCTGCCATTTAGGTTTAGTTTAGGGTTTTGTGCATTTGTGGAAAGTCTAGAAGACCCTCCTAATTTGTCATTACAAGTTCTAAGAAAAGGGTCCATTCTAACTTAGTGTTTTAGTCACTAAATTCTAAGTGGTTCCTAATTAGACTAGAGGCTTGACTAATTAATTAGAAATGAATTTAAGGTTGTCTAATCCCACTAACTACGTCTCCCTTGGTCATGACTAGCATCTAATCAATATAGTTCTAAGGTTTCACTAAATTCTATCACTATCACACACTACAAGAAAAATGACGATTCTTGATGGTTTATAAGTTGACGGTCGTCGAAAACCGTCGACAATAGGGTTTATCTTGACGGTTTTAGGTTTACGTCAAGAGATGATCTTTTTTGTTACTTTAGCTCATTTATAGCATGTATGTTGATGGTTTTGAGGGTTCCGTCAAGAAAGAGCATCTTTTATATTGACGTTTTGATAATAACCGTTAACTATTGTGTATGCGAAAAGTTGTCGCAATTTTTTTATTTGCCATTATGTTAATTATTTCAAAGTCTTTAAAATTAATGACGGTCTTTCACAAATTTTTTAAGGCTCATAAGAACCAAACTCTCGACTTCTCTCCCCGCTCTCTTCGAAACTCTCGACTTCTTTCTCCCCCCGCTCTCTCAGAAACCCTCGTCTCCCCCTCCCCTTCGAAACCCTCATCTCTTCCCCTCTCAGAAACCCTTGTCTCTCCCCTTTCTCAGAAACCCCTTCTCTCTCTCCCCCGTCAGAAACCCCTCTCTATCCGTCTCAGAAATCGCTCTGGAGAAAACCTAACCGGTCTGGAGAAAAACCCTCAACTTCGATACCGCTCTGGAGAAAATCGTAGGCTTCAACAACTTCATGCTGGAGAAAACCCTAGGCTTCAACAACCGTTCTTCACAATACGGCAACTTCGATCTTCACCGTGCGGTATAATGCCTTTAATTTTCTCTCTCTGAAATTCAATTTTATGCCTAGGTTTTTTGTGCCAACTTCGTGGGTTTTTTTGTGGCAACTCGTTCGTAAACTTAGGGTTTTTCTCTGTGCATTGCAACTAAGGGTTCACTTAGGATTTTTCTCTCACTACCAACCATTTTTTGTATGTGTTTGTATTTTCTTTGTTATCTGCTGTTGGTTCAGGTGGCTTTTGTTTGTTTCTTTTCATTATGATGGACCAAAATGAGTTCCTTCTTTTTTCTTTTGAAGGACTTCTAACGGCGAACCAATTGGTTTTTGGATGCTATGTTCTGTGTTGATACATTCAATGTGGGTTTGATTATAGAGAAGTGGGGTTTTGGATGTTGTCCTTTGTATTCATACATTCAATGTGGTCTTTGTAGTTGAACAAGTAATGGAGTAGGCTTGTTTCATTTCTAGCCAAGATGAGTTCTTTTTTTTTTGCATGCTAATGGTCTTTTGGATGGTATTGATATTGTAAATGTCACAAACACGTATCGGACTCGACAAAAACACTCGAGAAATTTGTAAGGTTTATGGATGCTATGATATCTGTCTTCAATGTAAGAACTTAAATGGGTTTGTTAGTTTTTTTGTTGGATGGATGGCTAGGGTTCACTTAGGGGAGTTCAAGTACTTTTAAACTTCAAAATTTGTAAGGTTTATTGTTTATTTGCTGAATTTAATTCGATGGAGATTATTTTGTTCCTGTAAGTTTTGTGAAATTGCCATCTTCTCCTCTTTTCTATGCATAAATTTCTTTTTTCTTTTTCGGGCCTTATAGTTGGTGTTTGTTTTATGAATATGTAAGGGTTTTATGAAATTGCCATCTTCCTGTAGGTGTTTGTGTAAGGATTTTGTAAAATTGCCATCTTCCTAATAGTTGGTGTTTGTTTTATGAATGTGTAAGGGTTTTGGGTACATATCAGTAGGTGTATCAGTATACACTGATTTTGGATGTATTTTAATTTTTAGATGTATCTCAATTTTTAGTGTATCGTTGGTCCTAATTTCTAAATGAATCTTAATTTTTTATTTGAAATGCATAAATTCTTAGTTTCTTCCTACTTCAATGTTGCACAAATAGGTGAAGGGTCCTTAATTCCTTAATTTCTAGGCGTATGTACCTGAGAATTGTTCGTTTCTTTATTTGTAGAATAAATGGTTATGTGAAGGGTTTAAATACTTGCAAGCATTGTCTTCTACTAGTTTTAGATACCCTTTGAATTTGCATTGCACATTCTTAGATGGTTTTTTCTGAGTCTTGCATTGTATAGGTTGCATTCCCCTTCTTAAAAAAAGTACTGTTGTAGCTTAAAAAATAGCTCTGCCATATTTTGGTTGCAGAAAATGATGAAGGTAAGGCCTTAAGGAGTGGACTAAGGTCGTCTAAAGTTGAAGCTCAAGTATATAGACTATTACAATATTATATTGCATTTGTATCTTGCTAAGTAGAGTTACATGTCTAAATCATGGCTAACATGTTATATTAACTTGTGTAGGCACTTCTATTCTAATCCAACCCAAAATGGATAAATCGTGGATGTCAAAGGATAGAATGTGTTGGGAATATGAGGAAGGAGTAGAAGAGTTTCTTGAGTTTGCAAAACTCCATTCAAGTAATCCTAATTCTATTAGATGTCCATGCAAAAAATGTGGAAACCTGACATTTCAAACGTTAGGGGTCGTAAGAAAATATTTGTTTATGAGGGGTATAGATCAAAGTTATATAGTATGGGTTTTACATGGTGAGAAACACGAGAAGATATGATCGTCAAGCTTTGCAACATATGCTGAAGAAACACACGGCTATAAAGACGACTCCTTTGAAAATGCTGTACAAATGGTTAATGCTGCATATGAACATATTTCTGGTGACCGTAAGTCATTTATTTCTCTACTCGAAGAGGCTGAAAAGCCTCTGTATCCTGGTTGTTCAAAGTATACAAAACTATCAGGATTGATGAGATTGTATAACATTAAAGGAAGATTTGGGTGGTCTGACAGTAGCTTTTCAGTGTTGTTGAAAACTCTTCATGATATGTTCCCAACACAAAATGAAATACCTTCATCAATGTACGAGGCTAAGAAGATGATGAAACTCTGGGTTTGGAATATGAGAAGATACATGTATGTCCCAATGATTGCATACTTTATAGAAAGGAATATAGTGATTTATCGGATTGTCCCACTTGTGGAACATCAAGATGGAAGAAGGCAACTAATGATCCTCACCAAGTTTTTAGTAAAAAATTTCCCGCCAAACTATTGTGGTATTTTCCTCCCATTCATCGGTTTAAACGAATGTTTTAATCCTCAAAGACATGAAAGGACTTAACGTAGCATGCTTATGAAAGAGTAGTTGACGGCAAACTTTGCCATCCTGCAGACTCATGTATCATGGAAGCTAGTTGACCACAAGTGGCCAGATTTTGCAAAAGATCCTAGAAACCTTCGATTAACTCTTTCAGCTGATGGCATAAATCCACATAGGTCCCTTAGTAGTAGGTACAGTTGTTGGCCAGTTATATTGGTTACCTATAATCTACCGTCGTGGTTGTGTATGAAAAGAAAATTTATGATGTTGTCGCTATTGATTTTATGTCCAAACCAGCCGGGAAATGATGTTGATGTTTATTTAGCACGATTAGTTGAGGACTTGAAACTTTTATGGGAAGAGGGAGTTGATGCTTATGATGCACAAAAAAAGAGAGTTTTTTACTTTAAAGGCCGTATTGTTGTGGACTATCAACGATTTTCCTGCATATGGAAATCTGTCTGGTTGCACTACTAAGGGGTATTATGCTTGCCCCATATGCGGGGAAGATACTTATGCGTTTAGGCTGAAACATAGTGGTAAAAATGTGTATACTAGTACAAGAAGGTTTCTCCCACGACATCATCCGTATCATACTCAAAAGAAAGTTTTCAATGGTAAGCAGAAATTTGGCGATCCTCCAACACCATTGAGCGGAAAGGATATATTAGACAAGGTTGGTGAAATTTCGAACTCATGGGGAAAGAAACATGCAAAGTGCAAAACATTACAGTTAGGTGAAAGAAGATGGATGAAGAAGAAGTCAAACTTCTTTACACTTGACTATTATGAACACTTGCATATCCGCCACACAGTCGATGTTATGCACATTGAAAAAAAATGTTTGTAAGAGCATATATGGTAAATTGCTTAACATTCCTGGAAAGACAAAGGATGGAGTCAATGCTTGTCTTGATCTTGTGGACGAGGGTCTAAGGACTGAATTAAAACCTAATTTTGAAAAGAAACGAACATATTTATCGCGTGCTTGTTATACATTGACGAAGGATGAGAAGAAGATATTTTGTCAAACATTGGTAGACGTAAAGGTTCCTGAAGGTTACTCTTCTAATATCAGTCTTGTCTTAATGCAAGATTTGAAACTTTATTGTCTGAAATCCTATGATTGTTATGCACTAATGCAACAACTACTACCCGTGGCAATCCGTTCAATTTTGCCTAAGCCGGTTAGAGTTGCTATTACTCGATTTTGCTTCTTCTTCAATGCAATTTGCAAGAAAGTGGTGGATGTGAATAAGCTAAACGATATTCAAAATGATCTTGTGGTCATATTATGCATGTTGGAAAAGTATTTTCCATCGTCTTTCTTTGACATTATGGTCCATTTAACTCTTCATCTTCTTGCCCAAGTCAGGATATGTGGACCTGTTTTTCTAACATGGATGTATCCATTTGAAATGTGAATGAAACCCTTGAAGGGTTATGTGCACAATCATACCGTCCTGAAGGATGCATTGCAGAATGTTACATTGCAGAAGAAGCAATAGAATTTTATACGAGTATCTATCATATGTTGAAGCAGTAGGAAATCCACTTGCAAGGAAGAAATGGCCAACCTTTGCCTGGAGGTCGCATTGTTGCAGTTGATCGTGAAGAATGGCAACAAGCCCATTTATATGTTTTGGAGAATACAGATGAAATTCAACCTTATATTGAGTAAGCATCTTTATCATAAATTTTCTATTTATTCATTGTATGAAAATTGTTAGAAACTTTTATGATTAAGTTTGTTATGATGTCTTGACAGTGAGCATATGGAGTGGTTACAATCACAACATCCCCTTAAATCTAAAAATAAAAAGTGGTTGCAGGACAAACACAATCAAACATTTCTCCAATGGTTACAGGAGAAGGTAGAAGTTGTAGCAATATTATTGTAGTTATATTCTAACTTATTTAGATGTTAAGTTTTCTTTTAATAAATATGAAACTTTGCAGGTTGGCGATCAATTTAATGAAAGAGAAGACATTTCACAAACTGTAAAGTGGATAGCACAAGGGCCTAGCCACCATGTGCTTAAGTGTTCTAGCTACGTTATTAATGGTTGTCGCTATCACACGAAGGGTCATGACAACGCTCGAGTTATCCAAAATAGTGGAGTTAGTCTTGTGGCTACGACAATGCAGATTGCAAGTTCGAAAGATAAGAATCCTATAATAGGGGACATGTGTTTCTACGGAGTTATCACAGAAATATGGGAGCTTGATTATCACACTTTCAAAATTCCAGTATTTAAGTGCGACTGGGTCGATAGTAAGGGTGTTAAGGTTGATGAACTTGGTTTCACATTGGTGGACCTTAATCGAGTTGGGTACAAATCAGATTCTTTTGTTTTAGCTTCACAGGCCAAGCAAGTATTTTATGTATAAGACCAACTTGATCCTCAATGGTCTGTTGTTTTGTCCATGGGTCAAAAAGACTATATGCACAAAGAAGATGATGAAGAACTGGACAATACAATGGAACATCATCCCTTTGCTAATGCATCGATGAATACTGATATATTATTTGATGCTGGGGATGATGATAATATGTGTTATAAAAGAGTAGGTTGTGAAGGGGATTGGGTTGATAAGTAAATGTTGGACACAAGTTTCTTGTCATATGTGACATTAATGAATTTTGTTTTTTGAACTCATACGATTACTTCAGCCTATTTTTACTGATACTATCCACTTACTTTGTTAGACATATATTGTAAAATCTCCTCTACTTATTTCTTTGACATATATAGTTTGATCCAACATGTTTGTATATTATTTCATAGCCTTTTTTGGCCACCTTGCAGACATCAAGCATGCCTAATATGACACCTTCCAAAAATAAAAAAAGTGGTCATCAAAAGAGGTATGTATCATATTATGTGATATATTATTTGGTAAGTGTTGTCTATCAAAAGAGGTATGCATCATTTTTTTTCTGGTAAGTGTTGTTCCTGAGACATATATATGGGATTCTGACACAATATATGGGAAATAGATGTTTGGTTTTTAACTAGGTTTGAAACAGGTTCAGTTGTGAATTGAAATATTTGGAGGGAGACACACAAACACAGACATCATATTATGTGTTTGTTTTTGTATGATCCAGTGGCGACGCCAATCAGAGAGCCACTTAGGCATTGTCCTCCTAATCAAGTTAGCTTTTTGTCACATGCTTGTCTTTGTCACAGGTTATAGAGATAAACCCTCCCCAAGTGGAGGAAGTACAAAAACAAAAAGCAACAAGAGGTCCTACAAAAATGGAGAAAACTATCAAGCGAAGAAGTGACAGAATAAAAAAATTGTCACATTCAATGAGGCCGGACAGCCTATTGGGGAGGCTGGTGCAGAATGTGTTAGCTTGATTAGGGTCATTGCACGTTCTATGATACCTATTACTTATGACGATTGGCGAAAAGTCCCTCAAAATATTAAAGACAATGCATTGTCGTCAGTGGAGGTAACTTATATTTATGTTGAAAAATTATTTGAGTTCATTTATTACTACTTATGGTTCTAAACTGTAGTAATCTTCATATGTAGCAATCTTTTCTCCTTGATCCAAGAGCTAAAAAAAAATTAATGCAAACAATGGGTGTTGCATCAAAATCATTCCGGCATACATTGACAGCTTATGTTCTTGCAAATATGGACAAACTTGCAGTTCTTCGAAATCCCCCTCCAAACTATGATTTTATCAATCAAAGTGAATGGTCCAAGTTTGTGGCAACTCGTCTTTCTAACGACTTTCAGGTATCGTAGTGTTAATTATGTTTTAACTTTGCAACTTCAGAAATTCTTACTTACTGTAAGCAAATTACATTATCATTTCAGTCCCGGCGCAAAGTGCAACAAAGACGGAGAATGAAGCATGTATATAACCATAGGCTAAGCCGAAAAGGCTATGTCGGTTTAAGAGAAGAAATTATAAGTGATCTCATTTTGAATTTGAAGTCAGTATTTGAGTTTTATATATCTCATTTTGAATTTTAAGTCAGTATTGTGAGTTTTATATAATGATTTTTTCTAAAAAAACAAAAGAAAGATGGTACATATTCTGAGGACCAAGTAGACCGCTGTCTATTTTGGAAGCTAGCTCAGAAGAAGCAAAAGCGGGATGTAGGCATAAGTTCAACAAAAAGAATAGTAGGGGTTGATAATGAAGATGCTAATGAAGGTGATGATCCATCGATAGTTTATGATCCAGTCACACAAGCAATGGTGGATAAAATTGTAAGCAAGTCTTAACTGTATCTCATTTTCATTCTTCTTGCACAACTTCATATTAAGATGCTAACATAAATTCATTCTTTTTATAGGATGAAGTGAAAAAGAAAATAAGTTCTGGAGAGTTGTTGATTCCTCAAAACATAGATGCGTTTGGATATGCAATGGAGAGGCCCGAGCACAGTGGTCGTGTTACGGCAATGGGAAAATATGTCACCCCAAGATCTTTTTTCAACACTCCTACAACTCCGACTGCCTGGGAGAAGGAGGAAAAGAAGTTGCTTGATGAGATTGAGAGAAAAAATAAGATAATAAACAGCTTACTTTCACAAGGTCTCTGTGCTACGCCATTATCCGATACCGGTTCCAACTTTCCAATTTCTCCAGTCCCTACCGTTAATGCACCGAGTTATGCCTCCGACGGTTCGCAGAGGATAAGGATGATGAACCAGGTTTATTTCATCACCTCTTTCAATTTTAGTGTAAAGTAGACACACACTATCTACTTCACCAAGGTTCAAAGTATTAGTATCGGAATCAGTATCGGACCATTCCTATGAGTATCAGGATCGGTAGTATCAGTCAGTATCGGGTATCGGTCGGTATCGTATCGGGACATACCAAATCGTATCGGTATCGATAGTATCGGATCGGTATCGGCCGATACCGTGAACTATGACTTCAACTTTTCTTTCTATTTGTTTATTTCTAGAAAGTTGGACTTCTCTGTCTACTTAAACTTTTCTGTACACTATCTACTTGAGCACACTATCTACTTGCACTTTTTTACTTGAACTTTTCTGGAAAGTTGGACTTTTCTATACCTACTTGAATCAGTATCTACTTTTCTGATACCAGTATCTACTTTTCTGAAAAGGTTGTAAGTGAAAAATCTCCTCTCTAAACTAATCAAGATATGGATGTAGATACAACAAAACCTAGCCCGAAGAGTAAAACAAAGGTACTACATGCCAGTTTCTTTATTCTTGAAATCCTAGTAAAATGGAAGTAATAAAGGGACATACAATTTTCTATATGCTTTCTTTTAAAAAGGTAGAAGCTTGCCAATTGGCTGTGGGTTCCATCGACAATATTGTTGCCAAAGGAACCATTATGGAATACAAGCCCCCCAATGTTATTGTGTCCATCGAATTGGTATTGGACGAGGATGCATTGCTTCCTATTCCACCTGAAGATATCCCTGTAACTAAGATTAAGGATGTTATTGGATATCACATACTTTGGCCAACCGATTTAGTTCTTCATGGTACTCTAATTAGAGAGGTAGTCAATATTTATTTAGAAGTCTCTTGTATAAATATCATATTACTTAAGTCTTCTACATTTTTACTCTGAAAATGTGTTGTATTTTAGGCATCCAAGGTGGACAAGGAAGCTCCCAATGAGCAAAGGAACACGCCAACTAAAGTTAAAACTCCAACAAGGGCTTCCACTAGAATTCTAAGGTCATTCAAAAATCCTCCTGGAATGGACTACTTTGCTAAACTGGTACAACGCTTGATCGTTGAAAAAACTGTAATTTCGGTACCACTTCCTGGCGAATTATTTAATACCGCAACCGTTGCAATTCTGTTCGAGGAGGATTTCAAAATTTTCATTAAAATGTGTGCCCTATCATCTAGTTGCGTCCAAATATACATAAGGTAATTGAATACTTTGCTTTTCAAATTTTTGTTATTACATTAATAAGTTGATCTAAATAATCTGCAAACTACATATATAGGTTGTTGTACATTCGTTTGAAGGAGGTAAACATTGTCGAGGATGTTTGCTTCATTAATCCGAGAATAGTATCCTCGTCTGGTTTGAAAGACGTTCTTGGAACGCGGGATACAAGGGCACGACATATTTGTAACAGTTTGATATCTCGAAAAGGAAGTCGACTTGTTTTCTTGCCATACAACCCTAGGTAATACATTTTCTTACTTATTTTTCTTCTATAATTTCTCACTAACTCGATAACTTGTATATATCTGGGTGTATATGGTGTTACAGTTTTCATTGGGTTTTGGTTGTCATTGACCTGTCACTAATGAAAGCATATCATTTGGACTCTTTGAGGAGTTACGTCCAAGACGATCTTCAGTACATTGTAACAAGGTATGCATCAATATTTGTACCATATTTTAGAAATTTCACAACTACAGTTAATGTACTAATTAGATGATTCAGTAATGACTATTAATATTATCCACTTTAATTTGCTTATAGTGGACTTCGGATGTTTCATGCTCAAATGGAAAAGCATGTCAAAAAGTTTAAATTGAACTG
The DNA here is from genome assembly GCA_029216955.1 of Iris pallida. Classification (NCBI taxonomy): domain Eukaryota; kingdom Viridiplantae; phylum Streptophyta; class Magnoliopsida; order Asparagales; family Iridaceae; genus Iris; species Iris pallida. The sequence continues at coordinate 3,594,022 of JANAVB010026000.1, forward strand.
GATAACAATTAAGGTACAATATATTTCTCTCATGTAAATGTAAATGAAAAATAAATACAAGTTTGTAAGAACTTTGCTTAATTTTGTATGATTAGGTGCCACAACAAGCCGGCTCTGTGAAATGTGGGTACTATGTGATGAGATTTATGAAGGAGATCACATCTGATCGAACCTTACTTAATCCAAAGGTGATGTTTTTCTAAATCGACATGTATATTTAGAATATAAATATATCATGACAGTAACAGTTTCAATTTTTCTTCCTATTTACAAACAGTACAATCAAAAGGAAGACTACAATTTTGAAGAAATTAATGAAGTTCGTACAGAGTGGATGGAACATGTTTTGCAGTTCCTTAACTAACAAATTGTTGCAGGTAATTTTAGACTATCTATAGTGAATCTATAGTTTAACTATTTCGAAGAAATATTTTCATTATGGAGTTTTATGATGGCACTCTATTTCCATTTGTTTGCCTACTAGCTATTTTGTTTAATGAGTCTATAGTTTAACGAGTTTAAGCTGTATTTCTAAATTGCAATGATCTGGAAACTATATTTCATGATATCAGAATCAGACTTGGTATTGGACTATTCTTATGAGTATTGGTATCGGCGATATCGGTAGTACTAATATTATAACCTCTTTAAACCATGATACTAACCTCATTAGATCGGGACATGCCAAACCGTATCGGTATCGGCCGGTATCAGATCGGGACATGCCAAACCGTATCAGTATCGGCAGTATCGGATTGGTATTGACCGATATTTTAAACCATGATGCTAACCTCATTTATCATTGTTTTGTCCACTAAAAAATGGCTAATTGTTTCTCTAATCGTCAATTCTTGTAGTACTAATATTATAACCTCCTTAGTCTTTATTTTAGAATTTTATGGGTAAATTTTTTTGCTATACAAATTTGATGTTTTCTTTCTGTCATCTGATACACAATTAACTAGTATTGATGTCAAATGATTAATTTTGTAAACAAGCTTATATGCTTCTCTGGATGTTGGCAAGTTTCTGGAGAGTTATGAGATGTCCAACAAAAATGTGGGATCTTGAGTCTGAAACTCTTCGAGTGATTGTTATAAAGGCAAACTTCTCCCTCTTGACTCTCAATGGTTTTGTGGAATTGAGATATTGTGTGAAATTTGTGAATAGTAATTTAAGGGTGGTTCATCTCAGATTGACATGATAAAGAAACCTGACAAATTTCCTTGCTTAAGTATTCACAAGTTGTAACATTAGTGTATAATGTATGTAGATTCTCAAATAGGTACAATGTAGTCACACATGTTGCACGAATACGGTTACGGGTACGGACAGGATAGCGACACCAGTTTCTTGTACAACATGGGTGACATTGATCAGGTGTTTCTATGCTGTTTGGTCAAAGGAGAACCAATACTTGGTTGTTTCAGCATCGTATCTTTCTGTTGCAGTTTTGAATTATATATAGTTTCAATTACAGTGAGAAACTTTACATGATTGACAATTTAGCTAGCCTTTAGATTCTTTACATGATTTATACATGTTTGTGAATTATAGTTTCAATATGGCTAGCCTTGCAGTTCTTCTCAAGTGATTCAAATTGTCTTGAGTTGTATTGATAATCCTGTAATAGTAAGTTGATACTTTGATTTCTTGTTCTCTCAGGAACTTGCTAAAAAATGAAGGGTGGATGCATGCTGTGAATAGGAGAATGCTGTAGATATGGAGGGATGTGCTCCGATATGGTTTGCTACTTTCTTGGTTTAATTTTGTAGTTTTGGTGAATTATATTTCGTGGCTGTGACAAGCGATGATTGTTTGTGGTTTGGATGTTTAAGTTGTATGAAAACAACAGATGTAGGATGTGTACTTTATGGTTAGATTATGTCATGGTTGGACAAGTGAAGAATACATGTGGTGGGATGTGTATTGGAAGTTTTTGTTGTATGAACAATACAGTTTGTTAATATGAAATTTGGGTTTTATAGTAATTTGATGTGTGCAGCTTCTGGATTGGTATAATGTGTGGTTGATTAATATTATATAATTCTTGACGAAATTTTGGCATGCTTATCTTGACGGTACTCTGGATAGCTTCTCTTGACGGTTGTCAAACGTCAACTTTAATTCATATCATGCTGCACAATATAGCCGTGAATTAGTGCTTTTCATGACGGGTTTTGTCCGTCAAAACAAATGCTTTTATTGACGGCTAAAGACCGTCAACTAGGCCGGAGTCAAGAAAAGTTTTTGCCTATGTTGATGGTTCCTAAAAATAGCTATCTTGACGGCTAAAAACAGTCAAGAAAACTACATAAAATGACGATAAAAAACCGTCAAGAAAAGCCCTGTCAGGGACCGTCAAGAAAAAGGGGGGCTTTTCTTGACTCCGGCCTAGTTGACGGATCTGCAACCGTCAAGATACCCATTTCTTGACGGAGAATCGCCGTCAAAAAAAGTCGTTATTCTTGTAGTGACAATTCATTTAACTAAATAATAATAAAATAATCAATTTCACAAAAGTTCAAAAATACTCTCATTTTAGAAAAGTGGTAGTTACAACATGATACAAAAGAGACCATTATATCTTCGAAAATAGTTTAAGAGTACAATTATGACATGGAACAATTGAAGGTGTAATTAAGACACGAAGACAATATAAGAGAACGATGAATATAAGACAAACCACTGGACAACATATCAACACGAATCAAGTCATGCGTACTGTGCGCTTTAGAATACAAATGTTCTACATGTGAACGGGTTAAGACATCTGGCAGTCGGTACGTGAGGTGCAACGACTGCTACTAACATTGACATTGGAGAAACTTGTACATTGCGTAGACCACATGCATACTAGATGTATTCCCCCTTCCGACTCTCTCACAATTAAACATGATCACTTTAACATTAGCTTTGAACTTAAACATTTAATATTGAACAAAAGCAATAGGTGAACATGTATGGTTATGGTAACAATTATAACTCTCGTGCACCAATGGTATAAAAGATAAGACAAACATTTTTAAGAAAATGAATAACATGCATCATAAAATAAAGGCAAAATAGGTCACAGTGATAGTTGCCTTGCTCCACTAGATGATGAAGTTACAACGCAAGACATCAAAGACCGATCTACCCCGTCACATAAATGATCACAAGTTAGATTATAAAAATCTCACTCTAAAACCCTAGAAAGTGACTAATGGTTTAATATAACTAATTCTATTTAATTCTAGAATAAATCATCTAAAAACCTAATTTAATCTAATATAATTCTGAAATAAAAGTTAAACACAAATTTTTGGTCCGGGAAAGTCACAGTTTTCAATTCGGGACCCGTGGCATGCTCGAGGCACATCGATGACTAAGTAGTCAAACGACAAAATCTTTATGATTTGGGTGTGCACCCTAGTATATTTATGCGCCACGAGTGCACTGGAATTGACCGTGCCATAAAATCACGCTTTGGTCAAAAGATATCGCCATTATGGCTAACCGTGACCAAATCGATGATTTGTCGGCAAAACTAAGTTCTACGAATTAATTAAAATACTAGATGAATTTATTAATTTTCAGAATAAATATATGTCATAGATATCTGTGTCATATGTCAGAAACTTCAAACGGTTCATGATTCTGATTCCTGGTTCTCCCGGAATCTCGAAAACACCAAAACGTGTCAAATTTCAGACAACTGACACTCTACGAATTTTCCAAAAATTTAAATTTGCAACTTATGAAAATAATTAGATATTCAGAAACATAATCTTGATACGCTTCTAATAAAAAAAAGGGGCACAAAAATCACATCGGGGTTGGCGGCAATCGCTTCGGGAAGTCAGAGAATCTCATAGAGATCAATCTCTCAAATTCGGCCAAAGATAAACTAGGGTTTCTGGATTATATGCATATATATAGGAGAGAGAGAGAGAGAGAGAGGGAGGCAGTTGAGCGCCGACATGTGGGCCATGGATGGCTGACTGGGATGTTGACTGTGTAACTACTTATTTTAATTACAGAAATTTATTAAAAATTTATTTTAACTCCAAATAAATCGAAATAAATCTCAGAAAATCCAGAAAAATCCCAAAAAAGTCTAGAAACTACATCTTCTTGTCTAGAGCCTAAATAAAAAAGTTTAGTCTCAAAATCTATTTGTGTGACCGAGTGTATGGAAAAATAAATTCTATAGGTTTTAGTTACTCAAAATTCCTAAAAACTCCAAAAAAAATACAAAAAAATATATTAGAAATTTATAGAAAATATTTTTAACTATCTAGAACTGAAATAAAAAAATTTGATCAAAAATACCCCCGTGTGACCGTACAAAAACTCCCGAAAGCTTATAAAAATAATATTTCTATAGATTAAAATTATATAAAAATTAACAAAAATTCTAGAAAATTCTAAAATAATCAAATAACATATTTGGGGCTATCTAGGGACCCTAGTGGCTATACACCTATAGACCTATGTACATACCATTGCGATCTCACAATCAAATTCCCACAAAAATCTCTAGTGTTTGTTTAATCAAAATAGATGTTTTGGTAGCGAATGCTACAACCTACCCCCTTAAAATATTTTTGTCTTCAAAAAATCAAACACACATATTTATACATAAATATAGTAATATATGCAAGCAATCTTCTATGGCAATCTAATAACAATTCTTAGGGTAAGTCATGGGAGGGTCAATATTGAAAAGGAAAATCAAATAGAAGCTAAACTTAGTAATATCTAAAGCCAACTAGGGTATACTAAGCATGTATCTCAAAGATCTAACGTCGCAATAATATAATATACAAGTCCTATAAGCAATTTCACGATAACTCGTAGGCTAAACCATAGAGAGATAATGGTGGGAAAAATTCAAAGAAAAGTAAATCAATGACATCTAACCAACTAAGCATATCTTCTTATCCTTACGGATTGCACTACGCCTTGTATCAACCATTGCTAACTAAAGAAATGAAAAATGACATGGTTAGAACGGTAGATGCAAACATATCGAAGAAATCATGGACGGAATCAAGCAGGATGCATAAGAGAGACTTGATAGAAGATTCATTGGGTTGGAAATCCTATTGTGGATGATATAACTCTCCGAGAAGTTATTCTAAATCATATCTTTAATTCTATTCGCAGGCTCGCAGGTAGTACTACTAAGTTGAAGTACTAACCATGAGTTTGCAACCTTATGCGAAACCTGACCTGCATGGGCTATCATAAAAACTTGTCACGACTCGCACCCGCTTTTGGGATACGTGTACATGTCCAAGCCCAGCCTACGCCACAGTGTCGGTGGTAGTATGCTGTCTATGATAAGCATTATCCATACAAGTACACAGTCCAACATATATCATCCAGAACTAAGTCAAGGCAAAGCGATTAAACTTAAATGTCTCAATAAATCATTTAAAGAAAGATCCACTATAAATCAGATAGTCTCGAGAACAAACCCGCTAAAAATAAATATAAAAAAACTAGAACTAAAGTCCTCTAAGCTCACTAGCTAAGAATAACACGAAAGAGCATAAGGACGAAATATGCTACTCCGCATCAGTAGAAGAAATCAAAAAATTGGTAATATCAACGTCATCAAGATACGCACCATAAACCTCGGGGCAAACCACGTCGTCTAAAGCTGAAAAATAGTTATCCGGTCAGGATTGGAGCAAGATCATCATGAACTACATTACATAATATAATATACAAGCACACAGAATAGCAATAAGGAAATGATGAATATAACTTGATACAAAAGAAACCATTATATCTTTGAAAACATTTTGAGAGTACAATTATGACATGGAACAGTTGAAGGTATAATTAAGGCACGAAGACAATATAAGAGAACGACGAATATAAGACAAACCACTGGACAACATGTCAACACGAATCAAGCACTACAAGAAAATAGGGCTTTTCTGGTAATTTTTCTTTCGACGTTTATAGAAACGTCATCTTAGACATAATACACCGACGCTTTACGATAAACGTTAAAAAATATCGACATTTCCTCGTAAATGTTGAGAATTACAGACGTTTATTTTCTGGCATTATGGATTAGTCGACATAGAGATGATATGGCAACATTTTGTAATAAACGTCGAGGAATTAGCGACGTTTGGATATAAACGTCGAAAATATGCGACTAATTTGTATAAATGTCAGTTAATTTTGACCTAAAAAACAAACCCGATTTCTTTTATGCCAAAAGAAAAAAGTCCATTTATTGATTAGAAAATCGTCAGAGTATTTACTTTTATGGCGCCCAAAAATTCTTCCTAAATTTAAGGATGCTCTATGTTTTTCATTTGGTTTCATTTATTTGTGCCCTCCCAAAACGGTCTTCCCCATATTCTCTACAAACTGTTCCTCCTCCTATAAATCCTTGCCCAATCCCAAATTAAACCCTAATCCCCAAATCTTACAAACCCTTCCTTATTATACAGACCATTTTCTCCTTTATCATCACCACCATCGATCCTTACAAAACCCTAGAAATACCTTCAGCTGGCCCATAGAGAAGATGAAGAGTTTCGGTCCCCATGGGGTCCCAAGCGGCAGGAACAAATCCAAGGAGTTACACCTCGTCAAGTCCATGGTGAGTCCCGGTCCAAGGTCGACGAGGAATGTATCGTCCTCCTCAAGGTTGACTCCCTCCGTAGTCCCATCCCTGGCCCTGACGTCCCCTACTAAAAAATGAAGGGGTTCCTCATCCGCCTCATCTACATCGAGATGCTCGGCCACGATGCCTCCTTTGGGTACATCTATGCCATCAAGATGGCTCATGATGATACCTCCCTCTCAAGCAGATGGAGATGTTCGACATCATTTCTCTCCTCAAGATCAAGAAGCTCTGTCAGAGCACCGTCACACTGTCTAGAGCTTCTTCTATATCCATCGGCTACGACCTTTCCAGGTGATTATGACCATTACTTAGTAGTACTTACCATCTTCTCCTGTTGGAAAAAATGGTATTATTTATGTTTTTTTCTATAGTTTCAGTAATGTGGAGGCCAAAGTCCCGGCTTGAGGCAATATCCTTATTGATCTCAACATCGTCATCAGCAACGAGACCTACACTCGCATCGATGTGTATACCATGTCCATAATATGTTTTATGAAATGTTATCATGCTCCAAATTGGCCTACCTCTTTATTTCTCTGTTCCACATTAGTTTTACTATACCCGTGTAATGTCTCTGTTCAGAGTTATTATTTTCAAAAAATTTACTACAAAGTAAATATCTTACCTTGCTGACTTAGCCTCCATTCGACGAGCAACCTCTGATAATGAGTCAATTTGGATCTTGAACACTCATGTTAAAGGTGCTGGCTGAATCTTTGATAACTTAGTTATTTGAGTGGCTAGTGATCCTTATAAACACCCTCAACATCAGAGCTCTTTTTTTTTTGCACCCTAAATTCTCATCCGTAAGTAAATTATGTTAGGTAGCAATCTTATCCAGATAGGCATGCCTAGATTTGTACTTACAGTCAGAAGATAATGGAGGAACTACTTTAGACCATGATGTAAACCTGAAGTGGTCAGTAAACCGAAAGATTGTTCAGTCCACTTAAGTTTTGATCCAACTGCTTGCGTAATTGATTGAACCCGGTTTGATCAAGATAATTAATTTGATACTTGGAAAGTTGTTAAGTTTGTCTATCAGTTATAGTAGGCTAGGGGAATTAGAAATCTGGAGATCAGCTGTTAAGGTTAGAGAAGGTGATGTAAAGGCAACATCAACCACTTTTCCGTAGTTGTTTTAACTGCAGCGAACTTGGTCTTTCTTTCTTATATATATGAATTGCATTATGTGGGGATAATATACATGATTGATTTAATTCAATTTAGTATGGGGGATATGACTTGCATTATGTGGATAGCTCAGAACAAGAATCTTCTGTCTGCCTTTGCTTGGGTCTGACTGATTATAGGCTTTTTTTTCTCATCCCTAGATTTCTTATTTGTTGTATTTGCAAAGCACATAGTTGTTGTACTTGCCAGATGTCATATGAGTAGATAGGAAATTCATATCTCAACAACATAGCACCTTTACTTTTTTCTTTATTCCAGTCAACTTCACATCCTAAGTTACTTGAAATAATGTAGTAAGGTACTTTTTGGATACACAAAGATTATCAAAGTGGCATCAGCCATGGAATATGAGACCAATGGGTACTTCATAGTTGAATATTGCATGCATATATTGTGAATCATGCAAAATAGAGGTTTCCTGTGAACCAAAATAATGTTAAGTTTGGCTCTGTAGCTTTGTTGTGCCTTAATCAAATGATATCATCTGTCCCTTTATATAGTCTTTTTCTTATACTTACTCCAGGAGAATCTTATAGAGTTTCTTATTGAATGCTCAAGCTAAAACTATGCGACTGGACTGCTGATAGGTTGGTAAATAAATTTATATTTACAAACTTATTTTGTGTTGTTGTGATTGTCAATATTTCAGTAGAGGTTTTATGCTTCATAGCTACCTCGACTTGGATGAGAAAAAGCTAAGATGATGTTGGTGTTGGCATTGTTTCTTTATGTATAGTATAGAATAGCAACAAAGTTGGGAAAACTGGGACAAAATAAAATACAAGGATGTGGGAAAAGTCAAGACTGTGGGTAAACATATCATTGAGTGTAATGGATAATCAGGAATGTAGGATAGAAAAGGTCTCTCTCTCTCTCTCTCTATATATATATATATATATATATATATATATATATATATATATATATATATATATAGGATGTGGGAAAAGTTAAGACTGTGGGTAAACATATCATTGGGAATAATGGACAATCAGGAATGTAGGATAGAAGGTCTCTCTCTCTCTCTCTCTCTCTCTCTCTCTCTATATATATATATATATATATATATATATTTTTTTTTTTTTTTTTTTGAAAGTCTCTCTCTCTCTCTCTCTCTCTCTCTCTATATATATATATATATATATATATATATATATATATATATATATATATAATATAAAGAAAAAAAGAATATATATATATATATATATATATATATATATATATATATATATATATATATTATTAAACCTAATTGTAGCTGCCTGCTCTAAACAGAGACTTTCAAGCTCTATCTTCCTCTTAATAGCATTTGCTAAAATTACATCATCCTCCTTCAGCATATCTTTCTTAAGCACCTCAGCAGTCCCCGCATCATTGACTCCTACAATCTGCATGTCTAAGTTGGCATTGACATGACTTGTATTGCCACTAACTAGAACATCTTTTTGCAAGCTGAACATAGCAAAGGAACATCTGTGCCTTTATTCTCTGGTGATGTTTGTGCTCTAGCATCAACCTTGTCTACCGATCGACATGAAAGGGCTTGGTGTCAAATGATAGGCCATGAAGTGATCTCTTTGTAGGTGAATTCTATTGATGATAGTCTGTTGTCTGTAACCCTCTATGTAGGCTAGCGGCCAATGACTCAGTAGCGCTAACCCTACTTGACTGCAGGGAGGAACACATACTATCACGCTTCCTCACATCTATATTTATTGAACTAGGCAGCACTTTGCAAAACAAAATGCCTGATGGCATGACAGTGTTCTCCTTCAAGTTATCAATTTTAGGAGATAAGCATATAGATGGATCTTGAAGCAAAAGAAACCTTCCACATGGGGCAATTGAAAGATTATACTGTCTAGGAGAACCTTGTGGTTGATCATTTCCTTCAGACATAGTTACATCATGGCTGACCATCTCGAAGTGCAGAGCTGCGCCATTACTGGGGGCCTCATAGTTGTGCACTTCTTCAGATATTATATCCTCTAGTGACGATTCAGTACTATGTTCTTCAGCTTCCAAGCTATCCAGACATGAATTTACATCCTTATCCAATTTTCCATTCATAATTACTTCGGAGGGAGAAGTACCCTCTATATCCTCTGAGTTCTCATTACCTGAGGAATGTAAGTTGGTTAATTGAGAACATAGCTCTGTAACATCCTCCTCATCCACTATCAGTGCTTCTTTGGAAACAATACGAGGTAAGATCAGTGAGAGATTAAGGCTCACTCTGAGAAGATTCAAACTCTCACGAGCTTTTTTTCCTTTAAAGTATGCAACATAATTACTGGCAGAAGTAGCTCCATATGACTTCTCCCTTATAAGCTCTTCCTTTAATTGTCGAATCTGATCACTCAAACTATTAACATCATCTTCTGTTATTGCATTGATCATCGCCTTGTCTAGAAGAGGTTAAATTTCCCTACGAAAAACATGGAGTTGTATGTCGAAAGGTGAACAACAGGGGTCTGTGTGCAGTAGCCTAGGCGGTGTTAAAATTTTTTTGTCAGGATAGGAGAGCGATGCCAGTAGCGGATCCTTAAATACTTTATATATGTTTATATTGGGTTTTCTGTGTTTCTAAAGAAGTTCAGTGGTGGAGCGTGAAAATGGATATTTTGTTGCATAAGTTTGGAGTGCCGTAGGAATAACTATAGGTTGTTTGAGTCATAAATGACAACATAGAGGATGGTTAATTATGACCAATCCTTTCGGAAATTACAGAAGCTGCTTGAAGTATGCAATGAGGAACAACGATCGAAAATTACAGAAGCTGCTTGAAGTATGCAATGAGAAACAACGAGTGCACATACTTCATGCCATTACCGGGGAGCCAGCGACACTTATCAGAATCTCATGTAATATGCACGGGTATGTCTCCTACTACTAGTTCCAAAATGAAATTTAAGACTTTTTATCTTTGTTGTTTCTTAATAACTTTCCCATAAATTGCAGAACTTGTGCAGTACAAAAGGTTATTGAAACTCTTCAAACCAAAGATCAAATATCCATGGTGGTTTCATCTTTGAAGCCTGGAATAGTGTCATTGATGAAAGACGCCAACAGTAATCATGTTGCAGCGCTGCTTGCAGTATTTTTTATCTGAGTTCAGTGAGGTATGATTTAGTTGTGTATTTGTATGTTACTTTAGACATTTAATTGCAGTATTCATGATGCTATTGTTCTTTTTTTTGCCTATCTGAATATTTTTTCCTTTGTTGATCTTTATTTTCAGCAAGTTTTATATGATTAGACCAAGTTAGTTTTGTTCGTGAAACTAATCTAGCCAGATCATTTTTAGCATGAGGATGTTATAATGAGTACCATGGAAAATGACTAACCTGGCAACTTTCGTTGCAAGAAAAATATTCGAGAATAATTCATTGCTTCCCTTTCATTTTGTTTCCCCCCTCAATTTTATCATGGCTGATTCATTTTATCTTGGCAGGTCTATCTTGCTTTTCCTTCTGTATATTGTTTCTTTGTTACAATTTCTAAATCATTGTACCTTCCATTTGTCGACATTACAAGTAAAATTCATATCTTGAAGCATAATCATTGTACCTTCTATGATACCGATCATTAACATCATTGGTACATAGATTTTGTAATACAGGAACAAGATCATTGTACATTCTGTTTGCTTTTAAGTATCGGCTGAAACTGATACATTTTGGCCATTTCGTATCGGATTGTATCAATACAAAATAGGACGAGTCATTACACTATTGATTCACTGATAATGGGTATCGTCTAGTATTAGGTTCAGCTGATATTGATCTGATATTGTCTACCAAAAATTAAAAAAAAGAATAAAAAGAGAAAGGGATACATGAGGTGGAGAGGATAGGAATAGACTTGGTGGTGTTAGTCACATCGATGGAGTGAGGTAGGGTGTTTTTGTTGTGAGAGAGTTTTGATGATGGTTCTCGGGCAGGAAAATCCCTTACTTTCTAGTTTACAGGGACATCCTTTGTTTCAGATTAAAAACGAAATTATATATGTTTTTGATTTTTTTTTTTTAAATTCAAAACCCGAAACACTAATTTGAAACTGGATAAATCGATACTCATATTAAGGGTTCAAAAGTAATACTGAAACCGATACTTTGAACCTTCTTGCATACTTAAAATGAGTTTAGATAAGAAATATAATAAAATATAACGAATTGTATCTTAGTTTTTTTTCAACATAACTCCCGTTTTCTACCCTGGTAAAATCAAACTTACCATAATAGATTCTATTACCAAAGCTTCGAATTTGCTTCTATGTGCAATATAGTTGTTCAAAATGAATTAGAAGATACTCATTCCTTTTGTTGATTCTCGAAATAAAGGAAATCTATCCTATAGATGACAGAATCTGGATAGAATTGAATCATGCCATCATGAATCAGAATTCAATTGAAGTCAATTAAATATTGTTTTAATTGGGCTCTTTTAGTTCATTTTTTGCTTGTCATCTACTATTTACAGTGCATTTCTTACCTCTTTTTCTCTGCTTTGGTTGGGTTGGTGAGTGGGCAAAAATGAGGTTACTATGATTTATTTTTTCTTGTATTTGAACTTATTGTCCTTACTGTGTTCAGTATCTTATTTCTTAACCACGAGTAACTATTTAAGTAAAACTGACAGTACAAATTCCTTCTTTTCCTGTAAAGAGGCATTTTCCCTCCCTAACAATGTATATCTTGTTTGAACTAAATTTGTTACATTATTGTCCTGTAGTAGAAGTTTCTTCAAGAATAGGTACATATATGTTGGAGTGAATACCCATAACCCCATCACTCTCAACTCTTTAGCATTTACAATCTTTATACATAATCCATCCGATAATTACTATCATATGGCTATTTCCTAGGATGACATTATATTCTCAAATGTTATATTTCTCTCTGAGTACTGGTACAGGAAGCACAGTAGGGCCATCTAATTCCCCTCCATCAACTCCATCCACTCATGCAACTGGCGATGGAGTGGCAATGGCTGGAAATATGTAACAATCTAATAGTATGTCAAAAAGTTTAATAATATCTAGTGCAGATAGAACATGAGGACTAGGTCTTTCTTCAAATCAGATGGTATATCCTTGTACTATTTTTTTACTATAAGGTCATTTACTTAGTCATATGCAACATGGCATGAGGTCAGTTCTGGACAATGTAGCCTAATCAATGCAACTTGTATCCTTTAAATTACAGGATGACTTGGAGCATTTTGGTGATGTTGGTTCTTTAGATGATAACGTGGAATCATTTTTATCTCATCATGATGACGGAGATGCAAGGGACATATTTGCTGCCCTTAAAAGAAGTCCTATAGAGCACAATACAGAGCCTGAAAAGAGTAATTTTGTTCAGTTTCATTTCAGAATATTTATAAGTAATAAAGTTGTAACACTCTCTCAGGTTTTAATTTTAATGAGGTTGGGTGTATACGTACAAGCAAAAAAATTGTTTGCTGTCATTTCGATACAGATGTAAAATTGTATATTGTTGAATTTTGATCAATAAAAGTTTTGTAAATTATATACTATTGAACTTATAGTGTTAATTGGAGTGTGGTTTAATTACTCATTAGGAAGCTAGTTGAATACAAGTACATGGCTAATATATTCAAATTATTATTATTTATTAAATAGCATAACCTATACCGACGTTTATGTTAAAACGTTAGAAAATAATTGGGAAAAATTTGGGAAAACAAATACCAGTTTTTTTTTCGCAAAAGGTTGGGAAAGAAGTTTAGTTTTCGACGTTTATATTAAAACATTGGAAAATTATTACCCATTATTCCTCAATTTTTGACGTTTATTAAACGTTGTTGCAAACGTCGTCATTATATGTATCGACGTTTAACTAAAACGTCATAAAATCCCGACTATGGCAACGACGACGTTGATGAAAACATTAAAAAAATGTCAAAAATTCCAATTCCAACACTTTTGACCATTTTCTCGACGTTTATAAAACGTTGGGAAGAATCAATTTTCTTGTAGTGAAGTCACGTGAACTATATGTTTTAGAATACAAGTGTTCTGTATGTGGACGGGTTAGAACATCTGGCAGTCGGTACGTGAGGTGCAACGACTGCTACTAACATTGATATTGGAAAAACTTATACATTACGTAAACCACATGCATACTAGATGTATTCTTCCTCCCGACTCTCTCAAATCACTTTAACATTAGCTTTGAACTTAAACATTAAACATTGAACATTAAACATTGAACGAAAGCAATAAGTGAACATGTATGGTTATGGTAACAATTATAACTCTTGTGCACCAATGGTATAAAAGATAAGACTAACAATTTTAAGAAAAAGAATAACATGCAGCATAAAATAAAAGTAACATATAAAATAAAAGTAACATAGGTCACAATGATACTTGCCTTGCTCCGCTAGATGATGAAGTCACAACTCAAGACATCAGAGACCGATCTACCCCGTCACATAAATGATCACAAGTTAGATTATAAAAATTTCACTCTAAAAACCTTAGAAAGTGGCTAACGGTTTAATATAACTAATTCTATTTAATTCTGGAATAAATCATCTAAAAACTTAATTTAATCTAATATAATTCTGAAATTAAAGTTAAACACAAGTTTTTTGTCCGAGAAAGTCACAATTTCCAATTCGGGACTCGTGACACGCAAATCGAGGTGCATCGTTGACTAAGTAGTCAAACGACACAAACTCCATAATTTGGGTGTGCACCCTAGTAGATTTTAGCGCCATTAGTGCACTAGAATTGACCGTGCCATAAAATCACGCTTTGGTCAAAAGATATCGCCATTATGGCTAACCGTGACCAAATCGATGATTTGTCGGCAAAACTAAGTTCTACGAATTAATTAAAATATTAGATGAATTTATTAATTTTGGAAAAAATATATGTCGTAGATCTCTATGTCATATTTCCGAACTTCAAATGGTTTATGATTCTGATTCCTTGTTCTCCCGGAATCTCGAAAACACCGAAATGTGTCAAATTTTAGACAACTGACACTCTACGAATTATCAGAAATTATTTTGCATATTATGAAAAATAATTGATATTCAGAAACCTAACCTCGATATGGTTCCAATAAAAAAATGGCGCACGAAAATTACGTCGGGGTTGGCGGCAATCGCTTCGGAAGTCGGAGAATCTCCTAGAGATCAATTTCTCAAATTCGGCCAAAGATAAACTAGGGTTTCTGGATTATATGTATATATATAGGGGAGAGAGAGAGAGGAGAGGAGAGAGAGAGAGAGAGAGAGAGGTGGTTGAGCGCCGACAGGTGGGACATGGATGGCTAACTGGGATGTTGACTGTGTAAATACTTATTTTAATTACAGAAATTCATTAAAAATTCATTTTAACTCAAAATAAATCCAAATAAATCACAGAAAATCCAGAAAAATCCCAAAAAATTCTAGAAACTACATCTTCCTGTCTAGAGCCTAAATAAAAAGTTTTGTCTCAAAATCTATTCATGTAACCGAGTGTATAGAAAAATAAATTCTATAGGTTTTAATTACTCAAAAATTCCCAAAAACTCCAGAAAAATCTAATTTTTTTTTTATAGAAATTTATAGAAAATATTTTTAACTGTGTAGAAATTAAATAAAAATATTTGATCAAAAATATCCCCATGTGACCTTACATAAACCCCTGAAAGCTTATAAAAATAATAATTCTATAGATTAAAATTATCTAAAATTTACCAAAAATTCTAGAAAAAATCTAAAATAATCAAATAACATATTTGGGACTATATGGGGACCCTAGTGGCTAAATTTGACCTAATATTGTCATATATCACCTATAGACCTAGGTACATACCATTGCGATCTCACAATAAAATTCCCACAAAAATCTCTAGTGTTTATTTAATCAAAATATAAGTTTTCATAGCGGATGCCACATCCTACCCCCCTTAAAATATTTTTGTCCTCAAAAATCAAACACACAAGTTTATACATAAATATAGTAATATATGCAAGCAATCTTCAATGGCAATCTAATAAGAATTCTTAGGGTAAGTCTCTTCCTATTTTTTTTTTTTGAAATATTATTTATTTATTTATCTGAATTAAATGGTGATTTTTAGGATTTTTATAAATAATTAATTAGTTAATTATTACGGTAGATGTCTTTAGTCATGATTAAATTTGGAGTACAAGATGACCAAGAATTTTGGCACGGATAGTGTAGTTGGGTGCCTTGACTAGTGTTTTAGCTATGGTAGAGAAGGCCAAGCCATAAGTGGGTCCTAACTAAGAAAACCAGGCCATATTGCGATTTAACCTCTAAAGACATTTTAATTATTTATTAATTATATTATTGACTTGTAGGAGATCCGGTTGTGTCGATTTAGCTCGGACTAGACCCGAACCGAAAACGAGCCCATGTAGTCTTGTAGTGAGACCAAAGATGTCCATGTAGACGTACATATTGCATTTATATATATATATATATATATATATATATATATATATATATATATATATATTTGCATTTATATATATATATATATATATATATATATATATATATATATATATATATATATATATATATATATATATATATATATATATATGTTATTGTTATTGAATTGATATTCTATTTTTAGAAATAGGATAAACACCATACTTAGCTACCCTTGTACATTTGGCGATATTTAGGCTATACTTGCAATTTCAAGTACATCTAATATTGATTTACTGTATTTTGTTCTCCTACATTTTGTTATTATTATTTTTATGATAATTGATGTGTATATATACATATAATTATTATTGGTTATTTCCTATTTTTGAAAATAAATATATTTTATATC